>OX632364.1:31362135-31475057 GCA_951751655.1 Ophion costatus | reverse complement strand
AGACTGCTGCGAAAATGACGAATACTCGTTCGTCGCTTGAGGCAACTCAAATTGAAGAGGAAGGTCCAACATGTGATGCAGGAATCGCAGATTGAAGATAAACTCATGATTACAACGATAGAACTGCTAGTTAAACTTTAAACGCGTTTTCCTCCAAACTATGTTCTTCAAAACGGTGTACACGATTTCGCGACATCTAATTAACGGATCGACTTGAAATTTGGTACAGTTATTCAATGTAATAGCATTTTCGTCTTGACCAACGTGTTTCTTCTTGACATTTTTTTCATTAGCTATTAACAATGTCATTTTTCCTCGAAAAATCGTAAAAATAAATTTTAAATATATTTTTATTTTTTTTCATAATGGAAACGCGATAATAGAAAGCTCGGTCAAGTCTTAGCCAATGCTATCTATTTGAAGAAAAAAATATATTGATGTAAATCTCTTTGGGCTTGCTGAAATAACTCTTGAAATGTGTGACAACAGCTTTTTTTTGTTAATTTCCATCATTTATCTATCTCTGGTAGCAGCATTATCCGCATAGCCCCTCGAAAAAAATCGATTTCAGCTTCGTTGATGTTATTCCTGAGTAGATTTATTTGAATCGCGAAAACAAAAAAGATTTGAGTTCAGTATGGTTGTGGCTACTGTCCGAACTATAATTATTAATTTTCATACAAAAATAACAAAATGGCGGCTGTTGGAAAATAGTCTCCAAAAATAAGACTTTTTTGAATGATATTTCGGTTAACAAAAAGTGTTAAAATCAACATTTTCAAATAATTCTAGTTCCAGTCGTAGCCTATATACATTTGACAAATATGTAGTTCAAATTTTGTAAAGGTCGGTTCAATAGATCGGAGAAAAAATCCAGGCAAGAAAACAATGGTTTTGAGAAAAACGCCCTTAAAGTTCGAGCTCGAGTAAGAGCACGCCGACGAGCGTGCTCAAATAAACTCGAAAAATAATACTTGGACCGCTCCGATTTTTATGAAATTTCCACACAATATGTTTGAAGTGGACTGATTTTGAAATCCGTAAAAAAATCGATTTTTTGGAGTTGATCAAATGGGATGATACTCTAATGTACACACAAATAAACGTCCAAACGATTTTTCAATCACCTTATTCCTTTGAAATCATTTCTTTAAAATAACCCTGACTCTCGTGTCGTCACAGTAGCCTAAATCCTTTAAATAACTCCCTTTTTTAAATCCTTTAATTAACTCTAAAGATCCTGCAAACAACTCCCTTGTTTAACAATATTTTTCATTGAATAAAAAACTGAATCTTAACCTAACCTCGTCATACCAATATCGTCATGAGAAAAAAATCTTAAAAATGGACCTGTCACTCCGTCCCCAAGCTTGCCCAGACCCGTAAAAAATCGACTGCAATTGATAAAAAAAAACCTCCTATTTATTTTATAAACGAATACTAAACTGTACAAGCAAAAGCGAGGGGTCAATTCGTAGGCTCGGTAATGGCCGAGCGGCGTCATCGACAATTGTACATTATCAGATCGTCGTTGGAATCGAACACGTTGCAACGCGAGTGAGGGGAAAAAACGAGGCAACCGCAGACACGCCGGTTGATGAATAAATGTAATATGTATCGTCGCGACACGTAGCGGAGCGAAAGAGAAAGAATAAGAAAATCAATGAGCGTGTGTAGGACACGTGGATACAACATGATCGACTTGTCGCATCGAAGAGTTTTCTCGCTCCCTTTTTCCAATCATTTTCCATTCAGTCACTATGCGTATACTCGATCGCATGGTGTTGAAGTTCGCATCGTTCGAATGCAACGAAAAGAGTTTATTTTTCATTTTTATTTACTTATTCTTATTATAGTACAAAATGGTTTTGGGAGTTTAGATTGTAAGTCTAAATAAACATTCTAAAAAATCGATGCTGGTTTTTTGTAGTCAAAAACTCTGAAAATAAATGTTTGGAATTGGCAAAAAATTGATTTCCAATGTATCGCAACGAGGCAAACTTCAATTCCATTCGATTGCATCATACCAGCTATAAAAGTGGAGTCACATCGCACGAGTATGAAATGCACGAGAAATGCGATTATCGAGAAATATGTGCGCGGAATATATTATTTTGCCGCGGTAACGTTGAAATGCAACGATTTATTTTTTTTATTTCATAAATTTCCTTTGGTCGATTTGAGCTACGAAAATCGAGCAAACGCTTTTTTAGGATCCTTATTTAGGAATCTAGAAAAAATGTGCAAAATCTGATTTTGGATAATAATGAAGATAATAAATTGAAGAGAACTTTCGTTGCGTTCGAACGATGGAAACTGCAATCCCGTTTGACGCGGGGCTTCGAGAATGATCGTCGCATAATTCCGTACATATTAAAAAGGGATTTTGAAGACAAATAACTTTGAGCACCGTCCTCGCAGTAGCCCCTTGGTACCAACATCATGTAAATCTCAAAAACACCCAATCAGATTGCAATTTGCATAGTTCTGAAGCAATGAAAAATTTACGCTCCTTTTAATTGCCGAAATTTATTGCTGCAGACTGTTCCTACAAAAATGGCCAACCATTTTTTAGGTTTATCGTATAGAGACCGCCAATGTCAAACTGGCCAAAAGGATTTTCGTTATTATGAATATAAGGTTCTCCTTTATAAAAATATAAAGAAGAACCTTTGCTGCATTCCAGCCATCCAAGCTTCAACGTCATCAACGTCGTCAAAATAACGTTTGAGTAACTGTCAAATGTGAGGTGATTTATGCGAAGGTCATTTCGAGGATCGTCCTGTCTGCAGAAGCGAAAGTTCGTTTGAAAAAGAAAAAAATTATAACCGTTTTCGAAACTGCCAGATGACAGCCGACGTAGATATGATAGAATGTTGAAGCTTGCATAGTGAGAATGCAACGAACTTTTTTTTTACATTCATCAATGCCTTCATTTTTATTGGAATTCCAAAATCTTTTACTGCCAATGTATCCTGGAGATCACTAAGAAGATTCTTTTTTTATTAAAAAAGATAAAATTCAAAATAAGAATCGCAGCTCTTGAGTAAGAAGTCTGAAAAACGTTTGAGGGATTTTTGTAGCGTGAATTTTCCAAAAATTGGGCTGGAAAATTTTTGTCGCGTTTCAGATATGCAAACCTCAATATTGTGATATAGAAGGTCGAAAGGATTCATTCCCCATATATATATATAAAGCCGTGATTAGGTTAATTTTTTTTCCATTTACAAAATCACTCACTTTGCAATATTGCGAAAGGCAGCCAAGAGAAAGAAAAAAAAAGTCTCGAGATCGATTCATGAGAAAAAATTATTTAAAAAACGAGTACGATACGAAGCGGCGTGACAGCAATAAAGCGGTTAGGCTACGGTGAAAATGTCTAAAAATCGATATTCGCTCGAACACATGGTGCAGGAATCGCAGATTGAAAGTAAACTTATGATTACAACCATAGAACTGCAGTTCAAACTTTAAACGCGTTTTTCTCGAAACTATGTTTCTCAAAACGGTGTACACGATTTCTTGATATTTAATGAACGGCTTAACTTAAAATTTAGTATACTTATTCAATTTAATAGTAGTTTAGTCTTGAGCGACGTATTTTTTTTTTTTAATGTTATTACTTATTAACAATAGTGATGTCGGTTTTCCTCGAAAAATCGAGAAAAAAGTTCAAGCATTGTGTTTGGTGATAGAAACACGAAAACAAAAAAGCTCGGTCAAGTCTTAGCCAATATTGTTTATTCTTTTTAACTTTTTTTTTAGTTCAACCGGGCGGCCAAAATCAAGTACACCGTTGAGCCCCTCACGTTCGAAGCTCCCCCACGAGATTGTTTATAACTTCCATAATTATTCATATTTTTAAACAAAATTTGGTACACAAATTCGTCAATGTACATACAAATAAATGTCGAACCGATTTTGCAATCATCGTACTTATTCCTACGAAATATTTTTTTTCCAATAACCCTGCTTTTCGGCCTTTTACAGTAGCCTAACCCCTCAAAGCGTCTTGTACGGTATGCAATCCGAGGTAAGTAGCACGAGGGATGAGTAAGGAGGCAGCAGCGCCATCTTTGTTCCCCCAGATTATAATTATTTCGATAGAGAAAGTTGTGTGTACATATATTTACGTAATTTGGCCGGTGCGTAGCAAATTTTTCGAAAGCCGACAAAAAACGAAAAGATATAAGCCTCGCCCAAAAATCTCCGACGACAAGCGAAAAGCTCAAAAAATTCGTGCTTTTTATGTTTTTCTTTTTTTTTTGTCTTTACCTCTAAGAACTGTGGTGATTGGCCAGTTGGAGCTATCATCGACGGGTTTGCAGCACCACATGACTTTTTTTTCGTTTTGTATTCCTCTCTCTTGCCCGTTTTTTGCTACCCCCCCCCCCCCCCCCCTCCTCCGCTCTCTCTGTCTATCTCCCACCCTCTTTTGTTTTTCCGTTTTTCGTTTGAGCGACCGCGACGTGTACGCGAATAGTGTGTGCTAGGGAGGAGATGTATGGGAATGTCGAAATTTGAGACGGAATGTGAGAAAAGACGAACGAACGTGCACGTGTGCAATATGGCAAAAGTCTCGCGGAGAGACCTGCGGCGTTGTACGTCTTCGGGAGGCCGAAGAGGGCGCAGTGAACCACACGCCCGTAACGGCGTCGCGACGCCGGCAAACATGGCGACGCCAACCACCGCGGCTCGCGTCGATGTGCCGCATATCTCCACCCCCGGAGAACCTACCCCTCCCGCGTCGATCGATAAAACCGCGAGAGGGGAAAACCAAGGAGAGTCCAACCTCGTGTGGGAAAGTCCTTTTTCGTTTTGAGGAAAAATAAACAGCCCGTTTTTCACTTTCATCAAACGCCAATTGGATGCCTCGTTTGTGTGGATGCTTTTTTTACTTTAGACATTTTTTTTTTGCAAATTTTTGTATTTTTTTTTTATAACATTGATTTTTCATTTCGGACGTTTTTTGTTCTTTTATTTCGGGCCCACTGCAAATGAATAATTTTTTACATTTTGAACCTGTTCTATAATTCAATTTTATCAATCGTTTTCGACTTTTTTTTGAAATTTTCTACCTTTTTCGTAATTTGAGACGTTTTTTGCTGATTTGGGCCCTTTTTGTAATATTGATTTTTTTTATTTCGGACCTTTTCTGTTATTTCTTCTATTCCGAATCTAGTGCGAATGCATCATTTTTGACATTGAGAACCTGTTCTATAATTCAATTTTTTTAATCGTTTTCGACTTTCTTTGAAATTTTCTACTTTTTTCGTAATTTCAGACGTTTTTTTTGCTAATTCGGGCTCTTTTTGTAATATTGATTTTTTTTAGAATTTTTTATCTTTTTTGGACCTACTGCGGATTAAGAAGTTTTTAACATTTGAATCGGTTCTACAAATTAGAATAGTTTTTTCTACTTTCAACCTTTTTTTTTGGAATTTCAGACATTTTTCGTAAATTTTGACCTTTCTCTAGAATTTTTGAAGTTTTTGAAGATCTAGACCGGTTCTGTCATTCCGACAATTTTTCTTATTCCGGACTTTTACTGTAGATTAGGATTTTTTGAAAATATTGAACCTGTTTTATGATTATAGACATTTTTCCTTTCTTACTTTCGACCTTTTTCCAGTTGTGGACATTTCTCTACATTCGACCATTATTTTTGCAATTTAAATATAATTTCTATGTGTATATCTGATATAATTCAATACCATTTTTATTTCATTAATTTTTGCCATAATTTTCAACGTTTGGCTGTTTTATTTAATTTCCAATATCCTATTTCAATTTACAAACATTTTCTAAAAATTACCTTCTAAATATCGAATGGAGTCTATTTTCGGCTATCGTCCAAAAAAAAATATTAATTTCCGCCATTGTCGCCGATAGGCTTTCGATCAAAATATTGTCGAGCTTCGCATCGCCCAAACCAAGCGAAAATTCGTATTTATTCCTCCCATACCTTCATTTTTGGTATTATCAAAACAAAAGAAAAATCTTTTTACCGTACCAGATCGTTGACCTCTGACAAGGATGATTTTAAAAAGCCTCCAATTGATTGACCTCTCGAGTAACTAGTCAAGTTGCAGTGATGCAACCTCCGAAATCGTGAAACCATTGGGTCAATGACCCCTCGTATTTTCTCACATAAGATCTGATTGTCAGTTTCGTAACGATCCAAAGACTCTGCCGTCCAAACCCCTGCCAGAAACTTCGACATTGAACTGATCAGGGTGATCAAGCAGCAAAAAAAAAACTCACCGCCAAAAAGCTCGAGCCTCCTCAAACGACGTAACGATCCTCAGCTTTTTTTCCGAGCCAAAAGTGCTGACTTTCCACGGGCAAAGTGGATCCTACTTCGAGTCGTTTATCCGAACTCGGGGCTAATTGCTTGCGACGCGAGAAGGACACGTACGTGCTTCCATCTCGCCTACATCGCAAGTATCGCGGAAAAATGTCTGCCATGTTCGTACACACGTATGCACACGGATATTGATACACATGGATGAAGTTGGATTTGATTGAGTTGGTGAGAAGCCGCTCTCGAACTTTTCGCTTGATCGATCGATCTGCGCGTTCGCGACCTTGTCTAGGGTCTTTTCCTCATGGTCAGACACACTCGTGAATCCGGGAAGCCCCCTTAAGGCCTTATATACACTTGTGGTGTTCGGAAAAATGGAAAATTTGTTGATTGCATATTCTTTAAGTAGAATTATAAATGTATATATTAATTGTTTTTAAATTAATTGCTGTACATTAATAAAAAATATATATATATACAGGGTGAGGCACATAAAATGTTATAGAGCAATGGCACTCAAACTATCAATCACATTCAAAAATGTTTCAGACAAAAGTTTCAGTGTTCGAGTGATGGCTTCAAAATTTTTACATATAATCACGCATTTTTGGGAATTTTTTCAGATTTTCAAATCAAGGCGTTTTTTCGAATTTTTTTTTTTGACTAAGGGCTGTTTCCAAAAATGTAAAAAAAATCAGGGTGTCTTTTAGAGTCAATGAAATAAGATTTCAAAAAATTAATGGAATTGGCGGGGGTCAGGGAAAAAGTCCACGGGATTCACGTGGAATACCTCATATTTATATATATGTGTGGTATTCCACGTGACCATAAATGATATCATTCTGTTTTATTTCTGTCATCCCTCCATTTTCATGATCCTCTAAAATTGTGGAATGTGTATGAAATTTTAATAATCGAAACTGCAGAAGAAGAAAAGATGCAATAATCTCTATCGAAAGCCACACGACAATCCGAAGATAAAAATATTACTCGGATCGTCTCGACGATTACAAGTTGTCACATTGTTGCGTCGCGAATTTGGGCGGGTTCGCGTTGCGATCGAAAAAATCGAAAGATTCGTAGTTCCAATAGTCACGGAGTCAATCGCCGCGAGACGAAGAAGAATATTCGGTGTGTCACTTTCTAATTTCGCGTGCCGAAGTAGCGACCTTGCTGATGGCGTTCCATCGTCGGGCGCGACCACGTAATTGGATGGCCCGTGGTGTGTGTCTGACGACGAAGAAAACGGAGCTCATTCGGCGAGGGACGAACCCAATATCGCATCCTCAAAAACAATACTTATGTACGTAGTGGTTTTCGAAACAATTTAAGTAGCTTGGAAAATAAAGGGAACGGCCTTTCCTTCCTGGGTTCGAGACCATAACACGATCGTTACATTTTAGGAAAGCAAAAGGAGATTATTCTTTTCCGGGCGTAGCACGCGATCGTAACAAAGAGACGTAGACTCTGCACGTGCACAACGATGTTTCGCGATGTAACGAAAAGTTCGAGACTCGCACCGACGTCAATTAGACACGAAGGAACTCCCATAGACGTTTGGTAATAGGGCCAAGAAGAGAAAAACGTCAATCATTCGGGATAGGAGTTTGCAGATGTTTTTTTTTGCGCGCGCGATTAGGAAAACGCTCTGCATATTATATATACCTAATTATATATATATATATATATATAATTAGGTATATATAATATATTATATTAAATAGGTAATAATATATATATTATTATTAATATATATATAACCGACTTATATTATTTACATGCACCTGTTTTTTATAACCCGAAAAGTCTGATTACATTCTCAATGCCATGAAATAGTTGCACGTTGTGTAATATCTGTAGATTTTTTTGAAACCCCTCAATATATGTAGCTTTGTATTTAACCCTCCTTGGTCACACTTTGGTAGAATAACATAGTGGCCATACTGGGTAAAATTCGACCGCCCGATTTCCAAACGGTTGCTGTCTGGAAACTATCAGTCCGGTCGTGATTGAAAAAATACTAGAAAATACTTTGAACATTACAGAACATGTGTGAAAAATCGATATGTCAAGATTCAAATAACATGTTTTAAAAAAATTGTTAATAGGTCAATTTGTAAAAAAAATACACCTGTTCACTAAAAGAATCATAACTTTCTGAATTTTCGATATTTTCAAGTAAAATTGGTACAGGATACTCGTCAGACATGGTACTTCTAGGGCAAAAATAGAGGCACTTCAAACCCGCGTCTCCTGGCGGGCCGACCTTTACTTGAAACTAGGACCCATTTTAGACTCAAAGTTGGGTCTGGGTGAAATTTACTTTAATTTGTTATTTATTAATTTACTTGAGGGTTCAAAAATGCTTTTTTTTTCCACCAATCGTTACCCAGAAAACTAGAAATCTCGGAATTTGGCATTTTTTTCGTGCCTCTGGGTAGCTGAGTAGCGATGGACGACTCGACGTGCCAATGACCGCAAACCCAAACGTGTCACGATTCACGTTAGCGAGGACAGCCACAAAGAGGAAGAAGAAGAGAGGAGGGGACCCCGACACGAAGACGAGGAAGTTGGACGATCGGTCGTTGCGGTTGCGAGCTATACGCCCCCCCCCCGCCCCGCCCCACACTACGGCTCTCTCGGAGAAAGACCTTCGCCCTGACCTTGCCAAGCACCAAGCGAAGGCAGCTCTTTCGGGCGACCTCGCGCAGGTTGTACGGAGAGAAAAAAAAAGGACAGAGAACGAGCCACCACGTTGGGTGAATCTTGCGGGCACTCGTACACGCAGGCGAGTCGATTGGACTCCTCGCTTCTTTGCGGCAGAGTCGCAGAGGCCTAGTCGCGACTTCCGGTCTTGCGTAATCCCGCGACTCGCGTTATACGCCATCTACCGGTTACTCGCGGCAATCGGGCAGTCCGGGGAATTGGCATAATCGAAAAATGCATTTACGACGCGATTAGCCTCGTTTCGGGCTCAATACCGCGGCACGTAGGTATAATCTTCAAGGCACACGTGATTGCAACGATAGTGAATATGAAATGCAATGTAATCAGCAAAGATAATATAGGGGGTGTCCGTAATTACGTAACGCACAATTTTCCAATTTTTGCTCCCCCCCCCTCGACGTAACAGAACCGTAACACCTGGCCTGACCCCCCCCCCCCCCCTATTCCGTTACGTGACGTGACAGGTACTTTGTCGTCAATAATTGCGTTTTTTTTTTTCAAAGAAATAACTAATTATGAAAGAATCGGGCTTGTACTCATTTTATGAATCATATATTCATCTAGTTTTATATCAATTTTTATGAATTTTCTTTAATCAACGCTGATTTGGCGATGAAAAAAAATTCTCTTCATTGTCCCATCGATATCTTTATGAAAAGTTATCTGTAAATAAAAAGTCAACATTTTATTGATATCTATACAGATGTAGCTATCGTTAGGCGTAGCAGTTTTTTTTATTTTGGTTTTTTTTTTACAGAATGCCGACAGTTTGGACATTTTTTTTCTCTCCTCAAGGCCCTTTTTTTGTACTCAAGCAATCTTAAAAAGTAGTAATGATCAAAATTTGCCAAATCGGCTACGTATAACCGTAGTCACCTCAATTATAAAAATGTTTTTAGAAAATTGAAAATCGGTTTATACGTTTTTGAGTTTTCACCGAGACAAGGTCGAAAAAAGTAGTTTCGAGAAAATCGCGATCAATGTTTTCATTCCAATATTCTTGATATAAAGTTACGCTTGTTTCTAGAATATTGATATTTACATTAAAGTATCAAGTCGCGGGCGATATGACGGTTTTTCATCTTCATTATGTTTCTCAAAATAATAAAAACTCGCACTTCATCTATTCTGAACGATGAGTTTTAATTTAAAAACTTGAACATGCTGAAATTTTGCTATTTCTGACAGTTCTAAAATCGTGACGTAACGCAACGCCCCCCCCCCCCCCCCCCCCCCCCCCAATTGCGTTACGTAATTTATGGACGCCCCCATACGCGTATAGATACGTAAAGGGTGTCTCAAAATGACCTGACGTTTTGAATTACGCGCCATTTTTTTGGGGCGAACATAGAGTGCTGGTCTTTGACAACTGGCATTAGGAAGTATTGAGCTTTAGTCGTGGAGTATTACACGGTTGAGCAGCGCATAGAAATTGCTATTCGCTGCGTTGTTACTGCATAATTAATGCAGACGAAGTTTCACGATGGTATCACCAGCCATATTCCCTGAAAAATTCCATTGAAATATTCCTATAATTGAATGAGCTCGGCTTTTAACAGTCGGCCGGAAGGTAGCAGCACCATACTTCAAACTTTAGACGCGTTTTTCTCGAAATACTGTTTTCAAAGTCGGTGGACATGATAACTCGAGAACCACTTGATGAATTGTTTCCAAATTTACAGGAGATACGACGAGAAACATTTAAAGGTCGTTGACGATCTCACTTTTCTAAAATTGAGCTTCGTTTTTTAATAATTACGGAAAAATGACAACTTTTTTTCATACATTTTGTAGGATCGAGTTTCAATTCGTCGCCACGTTGATGAAAGAAATTATTTTGAGAATCCGGGATCGTCAACGACTCGTACTTATTGTTAACTTGAACAACCCGTTTGGTTTTAAAATTTCGCATGGACCGTTTGAGCTGGAGAGCGTCCACCGCCAAACGGTGCGAGAAAAATTTCATCATCTGCCGACGGCCATGTTTTTGTTGATTTATTTTGAAGGCTCTCAATACATGTACATTTGTGTTTGAAAAATGCGTTTCTGTTTCAGAAACCGTTTCCCAGAATTTCTTTTCGGAATTTGGTAATTTTTTCGGCCCTTTAGGTATATGTAGCCCCTAAAGTACATACGAATAAATACCAAACCGATTTTTCAATCATCTTACGCATTCCATCTGAATTTATTTTTTCACATAACCCTTATTTTCGGGTAGTAGCCTAACCTCTCAATCGACAAACCCAGTTTTCCAAATTGTTCTCCAGCACTCCCTCTCCCAATTCGCCAGCTTATTAAATTTTGAGTGAATGAATAATGTTACAAAAAACAACGTCCTTCACACGATACCCAATACCGTGCATGATGTTGAAGTATGCATCGTTGGAACGCAACAAAAATAATTCTTTTCCTATTGCCAATTTTTTTTCTGGCATACCAAAGCTCCTGTGAACTTTTCTAGAATCGTTATTAGAGATCTACAACCCAAATGCATCGAAAGTGATTTTGGATAACAATGCAGATGGCGAAAAACGAAAATAAAAAAAAAATAAAAAAAAATTCATTGCATTCCAACGATGCAAACTTCAGCAACATTACTGTCCAGCCCATGAATAAATTCCATCAACTTATTCCGGAACCAGGTAGGCGAAATTAGTTTTTGAATGCCATCAATTATCGTCTTCTACCAAAATTAATGCAAATATATATTTTTTTCGATTGCAAACATATAAAAGGCAAGAAAAATTAACCACGACGAAGTTGCACCTTCTAGGACGAGAAGATTTACGCCTCTCGGACGAACCGATAGGAAGTAGGAAAGACGAGAAAAAATCTCGAGACGATTTGTAAGAACGCTAGCCCGTGGCAAGTTACGTCGTCGTCGACGACGCCGCGGGGCACAAACGCCCGTCTCACGACGTAGCGAGACAAGCATTTATGTAATACCCTTTGGGATAATGGAAGGTGGGCGGGGTCCCGTGCTCGTTTTATGCATCGCATTTTATTCCATGCGGTCCGAGGTACCGCGAGCTACGAGAATCAACGACGAGGAGGAATTATTATTGTGTCAACGAGGCGTCAGTCTCAAGATTTTCCAAAAAAAAAAGTAAAAAAAGCCGGTGGGTAATCGAGCGCGATCGCCGGATGTAGGCTCATGTAGGCCAAGTGCGCGGTTAACAGCTTCTGTGATTCAATTCCAGCGAGTATAAGCGTGGCTGTGTGAGTGGGTGGCACGTACACAGAGTATTAGACGCACATTTACATAGGTACAATGTATTTGTATTCGACGTGTAAATGTGAATGTCGGATACGGTTGTGGGTGGGGAGAAGAAAAGTTTGAGATGGACAAAGAAAAATATGTTAAGGGGCTATACCAGTGTGAACGCTGAAAATTTGGGTGATTTTCGGGAATTTTTTGGAAGAAAAGTACTCAATTAAATGTTTCGGAAAATTAAGAATATATTTGGCTATATTTGACCTATATTACATAATTTTTTTCATAGAAGAACATTGAGATCCAAGCAATTTATGCGCTGCCTTCGGAGGCACCAAAAAAAAGTTCCTCCACTGCTGACATGATTCCGGCCGATTGAGTAGCCGATATCGAAAAAGGAAAAAATGTCGTTAAACTGGAAGGTATTTCCTGGACGATAACGTAGGATTTCCCAAAAATCTTAAAATCTAACAAAATGGTGTAGTTATGAAAAAAGTCTGTTTTCTTGCCTATAAAATGGGCGTTTTTTTCAATGCCAAATCGTCAATTTTCATCCAAACAAAAATATCCAACGTCATTGTAGAGTAAATACATTCAAGAGTACTCCGTTCAAATTTCAAGTCAATCGGATAATTGCTCTTTGAGTTACATTGTCAGCAAATTTGAAAAATCTCATTTCGACAAGAATGCGTTTAAAGATATAACTGGGGCATTTTTTACCTACGAGCGGTTCCTCTTTGGAAGGCTGCCGTTCGGGGAGTATTAGAGATACGGCCTTGAAATTTTTACAGGATATTCTTGAAAGTATAAACTATCGAAAAAGGCAAAAAAAATCGATTGTTTGCGTGTCATACTGGTATAGCTCCTCGCCTTTAGGCGAGGAAAAAAATTGCTAATTTATGTGATATTTTAGGACAGATTTTTTCACTATTTTTGACACTTAGGGTACGTTCTATTACTATTTTTATTTTTATTAATCTTTAAAAATGGCACTGTCTTCTAAGCCGCATTGTCAAAACTGGCGTGAAGTATAGTGAAAAAAACAAATCGACCGATAATAATACAATTTCTAACCGTATTAGATAAAACATGACCCTCAATGTTTTCAGAAAATTAGAAGTGTTTTTTCAATTGCACAAAATGTAGCAATTTTTTTTTCGAAAATTCAATCTTTTTGCTTCAAAGTGTACCGTTTTATCGATTTTCAACGTTTCTCACTTTTTCTCGGTTCATATTCTGCGTATGAGTGTTAACGAAAGATACATTTTCATTGGCTTCTTTTAAGATTAATCCTGCCAACGCTACGTGTCACGCCGTCTGACATTGACAGCAAACCGTTCAGAAGACCGTGCCATACCTCCGCCATACTTAAACATTAATTTAAAAAATACCATGTAACAGCCAAAAGTAGTAATTATACCCTAAGTCTCGAAAATAGTGAAAAAATCTCCCTTTGAAAAAAAATTATGGAAATCAGCAATTTTTTCCTCGCCTAAAGGCATCTTCTTCCTCAAACGAGTTTTTCTAGAGACTATGCTTATCTATGGCGTTGAAGTTTGAAAGAAGTTTGAAAAAGTTTGAAGAAAATTCGTCGTCGTTATTTAATATATTTATTTTGATTACTATTTAAACCTTTTTTTGCCAAGTTTTGGTTATAGACTCCTAATAAGGCTCTTTAAGAATGTTTTAGTTATTTTGTAGCCTGAACGGGCCAAAAAATTGGGCGATGTGAAGAAAAACAAATTTCGTTGCGTCCCAATGATGCAAACTTCAGTACCAAGTTTTTCTAAACGGTGCACACGATTTCTCGATATCTAATGAACGGATTGACTTTGAACTTGACACATTTATTCAATGTAATAGTAGTTCAGTCTTGACCGGCGTTTTTCTCGACATTCTGTCATTAGTTACTAACAATAATGTGATTTTTTCTCGAAAAAAAGGGGGAAAAAAATATTTTTTTTAATTACTGAAAAACGATGACGGAAAAATTCGATCGAGGCAGCCAATATTTTGAGAAAATAGAAAATTACTCGAAGAAAATAGAAAACTATTTGAATAAAATAGAAAACTATTTTAAGAATATAGGAAACTGTTTTAAGAAAATAGAAAACTATTTTAAGAAAATAGAAAATCATTTGAAGAAAATAGAAAATTATTTGGAGAAAATATAAAACTATTTTAAGGAAATAGAAAACTATGTTATGAAAATTGAAAACTATTTTGAGGAAATAGAAAACTCTTTTATGAAAATGGAGAACTATTTTAAAAAAATAGAAAACTATTTTAAGAAGAAAAACTGGTTTATTGTTTCAGATCAACCGGCTGGCCAAAATCAAGTACACCGTTGGGTCACATTCAAAGGTCCGTTACGACATGATTTATTGATCTTCAATTCGACTTCTTCAATTATTAATATTTTTCTACGAAATTTCGCACACATCTTTGTCAATGCACATAAAAATAAATGTCCAAACAATTTTTCAATCCCTGATTTTCGGTTCGTCAGTAGTCCAACCCCTCAACAACCTCTGTCCCAATACCTCTATATCATAAAAGTTTCAAGAAGTTGCATATATGTGTGTGTGTCTGTCCAGTAGCACAGAAGTACCAAGAAATTGCACAATTGCTGACAAAGAAAGGAAATTGTCTTCGGAGTGCACGTGGGTCGAGCTAGATCCAGACGGAGACAAAGAGAGAGAGAGAGAGAGGGAGAGAGAGAAGCCTGCGGGGCAGCCGGGCAACGGACGGTTGTTATCGCAGAATGTTATTGGTTCATACATGTGTCCACGAGTGACATACGCGCACACGTGGCTCCTTTCGAATAGCACATTTCGCCGCTGTTCCGCGAGACCAAATGTACTCACGCGCATATCTCGCTACAGTTGTACCCTTTGTATCGCCACGTTTAAGGGGGCTTCTCACTTGAGATGCTAAATAGCCTATTTTCATGAATTTTTTTTTTGATTAGTATGTATTATAGATATTGATATAAAAGTTGTTACACTTAATAAAAACACTTCCAAAATATTTTTAAAAAATTTTTTTTTGTTTATTTATGTAACCCAAACAAACTTTCAACGCCTTTTTTCGAAACAACGTTTTTCGACGGCTCGTTGATAAAATCTTCGAAGCTACTGAACCGATCCTTATGAAATTTGAACCACATATTCTTTACAACTATAGCTATAGCGGATGTTGAGGATTTTTTAAATTTAGATATATAATATTTTTTTTGCCAAAAACGGTGAAAAAAACGTTTTTTTTGTTTTTTCGAAAAATCTCCGTCATTTTGTTGACTTTGCATTTATCAAAAATTGTATGATATGCGCTAGAGCCATTAACATACCGAATCTGAAACCGTTTGGTTTTTTGTTTCGGATGATCCATCTCCGAGATTTCAACAGTGCAGACCTGAACATTTTTTAGGACATTTTCTTAACTACCAATTTTCGTCTATAAATAGCGACGTAAAAAAATGGAAAAAGTTCTTTTTGTGTATTTATTAAGCGTACCACTTTTATGCTTATATCTATAATATAAACCTATTTTTAAAAATCGCGAAAATAGCCTTTTTTAGCGTCTGAAGTGAGAAGACCCTTTAAGGCCTTAGGCCACAGTAACGGGTATAAAATCATGTGCGAGTTTAACAAATTTTTTTCGTATGAAAAAGTGATTCACTCATAACATTAATTACACATCTATTTAGTATGAATATCAAGCTGTTAGCATTTTTTTCTCGATGCATAAAATGGCCAACTACTAATATTTTCTTTTATCTTTTTTTTAGGCGCTCCGCGGCGTGACATTTAGCATCCACTATTTTTTACGTAGAACAAAAAACAAAAATTCTCGTCAATCTACATTAGAATACCTAGAGAAGTACGTACGGAGTTTAAAAAAGATTGTTTTATTCAAAAGTTGTAGGTATTTGAACTTAAGAGATGAATTTTCGGTGAAAAATTTCGTTATAACTGCTCATAAAATGAAAAGTTTTCGATTAAGCAGAAATTCCATAGGTATACTTCTCTGCGAAATGCAATTAGGAACATACATTTTTAATTTGAAGTAAATCGAGTGAAAATTGTTGAAGTTATTTGTTACGCCAATTGGAAGAAAGCTGTTTCGAGAAGTTTCGAGTAGTAGGCCATTTTGTACATCGAAAAAAAATATATTTTCCAACAGCTTGATATTCGTACTAAATAGATGTGTTATTAATTTTACGAGTGAATCACTTTTTCATACGAAATAAAATTATTAAATTCGCACATGATTTTATACCCGTTTCTGTGGTCTAAGGCCTTAAATTCTCTCCTATTCGAAGATCATCGAAAGAATGGAAAGGCCAGTTTGTTTTTTTTTCGCTTTTTTGCACAAAAATATCAATTTCCGTGATGAAATCACAATCGCTATGAGAAAAATCGACGTCCGATGTGAAAATACTAATATGGGATAATGCGGGAGCGCGCACGACCCAGCAAGCTATTGCAATTAAATTAATAAGACGAATAGGGTTAATGTGTAACGGGCCGGGATAATACTCCTGGCAATTTAGCAAATTAAGCGTTCACGGATGCGTCCCGTAGATCCGTTCGTTTAGTATACACACACACACACACGCAAAATATAACCAGAGGTAAAATCCTCGATGCAACGAGGGACTCGCGCGCGGAGCGG
Source organism: Ophion costatus (assembly GCA_951751655.1). Classification (NCBI taxonomy): domain Eukaryota; kingdom Metazoa; phylum Arthropoda; class Insecta; order Hymenoptera; family Ichneumonidae; genus Ophion; species Ophion costatus. Next base: position 31,458,135 of record OX632364.1, on the reverse strand, counting down.
TAAGTTCTCGAGCTTCGAACGCGAGCGCGAAGGAAGTGCCGGTAAGCGAGTTTACTCATAGCCTGACACGAAAATGCAACGTGTGTACCCAACCCAGGCCACTATTTCTTCTCACATAACCACACTCCTGGTGTAAAAAACAACCACTTTTTTTTAATTTCTCCCCACCTCTTGCCCTTTTTCATCTTAAAAAAATCGAAAAGTACACACAAATCTTACTTAAAATTCTGTAAAAATTTTAATACATTTCAGACCTATCTTGTGCATTTTTCACCAAAGCTCAACTGTTGCTTCCGATATGTACTAAATTTTTTTGGTGAAATTTCCATTTTGGTGATAATTATTCAACAGTTTGGAAGTCGTAAGAGAACTTTTTCTTGCAAATGAAAGAAAAATGTAGCAAATGACGAAATAATCTGTTTCCAAAGTAGAAAGAATGTATGTAACATTTATAACGGTCGGGGAAGAATTGGAAAAATGAATTGAAGCCTTCTCTGATGAGGTAAATTCAAGTTATTAGCACGAGAAAAGGGGTGGCAGAGGGGAGGGGCGGGAGAGTTAGATAACACGGCATATATGACATAGGATAGATGACGTAGCAAAAAAAAAAAGGATTTGGGATGAGTAAAGAAGAATTGAGAATGGAATATGTACCACCTGATCTAAATTTTCTCCGAAACTATATTATTAAAGTTTTTTTCGTTGCAGGTCCGAAAAAGTATTCTTTTGACTTCCAAACTGTCGAATAATCATCCCTACATTTGAAATTCTAACAAAAAAAGAGAGTAAGTATCGGAAGCACAAGAGCGCAGGTTGAGCTTTGGTGAAAAATGCACAGGAGGCCTAAAACGTATTAAAATTATTTCAGAATAAAAAAAATGGGCCAAGTGGACTTTTCGATTGTTCCTAGCCACATAAGGGCAAAGGGGGAAAAAATTAGAAAAAAATAAGTATTTTTTTAATATCAGGAGTGAGGCTTTTCACTATGAAAATCTATCAACAATGATGGTGAGTTGTTGGATTGGACATAGTTATCTGAGTTGTGATGGAATACCCCATGTATATAGTACTAGAGCGCGATACGGTTATCGTCGGTCCACCTGCTCACTATTTTTCTCCTAATTCCTTCTTCTTCCCTTTTTTTAATTTTCAGGGCTTCAAAAAGCGATACAGCAGCAGGAAAAAAATAGTTTGAAATGATCGCCTTATATATTTATATTATGACAATAACGATAAAAACATAGCGTCTATCTCTACATTCGTTTTTTTCTTCAAATAAACGCTTTCGGAAAATCCCTGCACTTTTTTTCGTCCGCTGTCAAGAAGAAGATGAGAAAATACGATTTTTCGGAAAGACAGTGGCGCGTGGTGCGCTTCGGCAGTTGTGAGAAAGCTCACTACGTATTCATAAAAATGTTTTATCAGCTTTAAACACGATGCTAACGTTTGCATCATTGGAATGCGTCGATATTTCCGTGCTTTTTTTCGTTCTTTCGTTTGTTCATTTTTCCCAATGATCGAAAACCTTTTTTACAGATTCGGATGTTTTGATAAGGGGACGTGAAAACGTTTCAGTGACTTCCATAAAACAAGTAAGCAACAAAAAAAAATCTAAAAGCTAAATATAAATTACCCTTGCCTTCCAACAATAGAAATGGCATGCTCTTAAAGTTTGCATCGTTGGAATGGAACGAACATTTTTCTTTGTATTTTTCTTTCCTTCTATCATTATCGCGATGCATCTTTTTTATTTTGCATACCTAGGTTATAGGAATTTATCTTTATCTTAAGAATATTATCTTAGGTTATGTTAAGAATAACCAAATAAAAACTCGTAGCTAAGATCTGCCGAAAGAAATCTAAGGTAATGAAAAATAATCATCTTCGTTGCATTCCAACGAATTTCAGCAGCGCCCGCAATCATTATCTGACTCAATTTCTTATGTTTTTTTTCTGATTATGCCATTATAAGAATTCACTGAGCTTTAAAGAAAACAATTTTTTAAAGGGATTCGGGTAGTGTGATAATGACGAACACTCGTTCGTGGCTTGAGACAATTCAAATTGAAGAGGGAGGTCCAGAAATTGCTGGTTACAGATTGAAGATTGATTCAACGATAGAACTGCTGGTCAACTATAGAACTGCTACTTTGAACGCATTTTTCTCGAAATGTGTTTTTCAAAACGGTGTACACGATTTCTCGACATCTAATGAACGGATTGACTTGAAATTTGGTACACTTATTCAGTCTAACAGTAGTTTAGTCTTGACCGACTTTTTCTTTCGCAACATTTTTTTTCATTAGATATTAACAATATTGATGTCATTCTCCCTCGAAAAATTGAAGAAAATTTTCATTTTTTTTTTTTTTCGATAAGTGAAACGCGACAACAAAAAAAACTCGGTCAAGTTTCAGCCAATATTATCTGTTTTGAGAAAAAAAACTCTTCTTTGTTCCAGATCAACTGGGTCGCCAAAACCAAGTACACCCTTAAACTTCTCACGTTCAAAGGTCCTTCCGAGATTTACTAGTTTATAACTTCTCTGATTAGTAATATTTTTTGATTAAATTTGCTACACAACTTCGTAAATGTACATACAAATGAATGTCCAAACGATTTTTCTGTCATTTTGCTTATTCCTTTGGAATTCATTTCTTTAAAATAATTTTGATATTTCATTTTTTCGGAATGATTGTACATATTTTAATAATCCTGATTTTTGGATCGTTGCGGTAGCCTAACTCCTCAACTACCCAAAAACGTGCTGTCTTTGACACATAGAAAACGGTTTTTGGACATGCCTAAAAAAGATTACGTTGAAGCTTGCATCGTTGGAATGCAACGAAAACTTATTTTTACTAACTTCATAAATTTCCCTTAGCTATGAAAATCGCGTAAGCATTTTTTACCATCCTTATTTAGCGATCTACAACCTAAATCCGCGAAAGATGATTTTTAATAAAAATAAAACAAGGAAATAAAAAAAGAATCGTTGCCTTTCAAGTATGCAAACTTCAAGTTTCTGACGTACACGCGAACGAATCGGAAAGGCCCTCGAGCGAGAAGTGACGAGGAACAGAAATTGAACGAAAAAAGAATGAAGGAAACCAAAAAAAATCAACAAGACGCAATTGTTACGAAGATAACGAGAGAAAAAAGAGAAAAATAAAATAAAATGAATTACGAGTGCTGGACGGTCGACTCGCTAATTGTGATAGGATTATAATTCAGTTTCGTTCTAATGAGACACCGTGTGTAGCGTGCGGAGATCAGCTCGAGTGTGAGCTAACGGATTTTTCGTAATTTCACGCTGTATCTTTGCATATTAGCTCTCTCTCTCTCTCTCTCTCTCTCTCTCTCTCTCTCTCTCTCTCTCTCTCTCTCTCTCTCTCTCTCTCTCTCTCTCTCTTGCTTATGATTGTAAGAGGGGCGTAGTAGTGGGGGCTAAGGAGTAAAAATTACACGTTATTCAATAGGAAGTTGTCGGCAGATAGTTGCCACGCAAACTCACCGATCGACGACGCAACAACAATTAATTTCGCCTGTGCTTTCTGAACTCACCTGGAACACAAACGAAAGAGACGCTGGTTAAAATTCGACGGAAGTGGCGCAATGTGGCGAGTCGAATTTCGGCACGCGACATTGTCGGCTTTCGCGCATACAAGGTCGGAAATATTGTTACATAGTATTTATTACTTTGTCAGGTACACTTTATTTTTTAAATTATTTTAAATTCAATTTTTTTTGTAATTTGAAATATAATTTCTTATATCTTTTAATATTATTATTACTATTATTATTATTGTTTCGTTTCAAGGTCGCATTTGTTTGCAGGTTTTTCGTTCAAATGTAGTATGCCATTGCGACGTTCGATAATTTACAAAACTGAATATTATTTAATGAATAATATTATAAAGCATTTTTGTCTCGTCTGATGAAATGTAAAGGGTAACGAGTATAAGGTAACCATGTGTTTTTTTACACATTTAAACACGTGGTAAAATTTAAATTATTATCAATTGAACTAAATAACATTTTAATATTTAAATATTATTATTTATTCGGCGAGGAAAAAATTTACTGATTTTTTTTAAATATCGATTTCTCTACCATTTTTGAGGCTTAGAGTATATTTTTTATTTTATTTTACTAATACTTTTGGATGGTGAATATGTGTTCTTTTTTATTGATTAAAAAAATGGCGGAGGTATGGCACGGTCATCCAACTGGCATTTTCAAAACTGCTGTCACATATAGCTAAAAAACTAATCGACCGATTCTGATGAAATTTGGTATCGATCTTTCTAACCTTATTGTCCAAAACACGACCCTAAATGTTGTTGCAAATAAAAAAACGTATCATTTATTGCAATTGTAGTAATTTTTTTTTGGGAAATTCAACTTTCTTGTTTCAAAGCGTACCACTTAATCGATTTTCAACACGGCTCACGTGTTTTGGTTCATATTCTGCGTATGAGTGTCAATAAAAGAAAAATCGTCGTTGGTTTCTTTCAGATTAATCCCGCCGACTCAAAATCAAAACACCACTTTGCGTTCGACAGAATGAAGATAAAAATCAAATAGGAAACGGTGGTAAGACTTTTTTTGATTGAATTGAATTCCATTTATCGATTTGAACATGCATCTTTGGTAAATTTTTTGTCGATGACGGGATGCACGAAAACAGTTTTTAAAGGAGCGTGTCTTATTCGGAATTCAATTATCTTTATGCTGTTGCACGCAAAACGGAATTTCGATCATCTTCTAAAATGCTCAATTTTTTGTGGAAAATACGTACTACTCGGCCCAAAAATACGCTATATTCTTTTCATCGACGATTTGAAAAACGAATGAACATCATATACGTTCTAAAGTCAATATCAGGTTTGTTTTGTTAAGATCAGAATTCATTTATAAAACTTTAAAAAATTATCACGAATATCTATAAAGTTTATTCAAAAAATGATATCACGCTGTATCTTGTAAAGATCAAAATTCATTTTTAAAAGTAGATGAAGGTATGTCATGAATATGAATCAATATCATAGACCGCATCATCTTCGAGTGCATTAAAAATTATTTTCGAGTACACGAACAATTATTTAAAACGATTATGACCAAAAATTCCAAGGCAAGACGGCCTATAGTTTCAATCTGAAAATATAAAATAATAATACAAAGAATCTGCATACGGTGTACACCATCGCGATTTTCAGCGGTTCAAAAATACGACAAAATCTTTTTCAATTAATATGATAGTGCGTTGCGAGACAAGGAAACATATTAATCTCGAGGGGCATGGAAAATGAATGTAAATTTGGCACTTCCGCGGGCCCGGCAATCAGCAGGGTCGGAATTTAGCAGACGATATTTCAGAGGAGGGAAGAGCGGGACGGCAGCAGGAGGGGTGGAAGGAACATGTGTGCATATATATACACACATATAGCCATCATATAGTAAACAGGGCCAGGAATGCAGTTGCTATATACTCCTGGTCGATGGTCGCTCGCATGTGCTCTTTTGAGCCATCGTCCCATCGCCGACATCATCGTGCCCGATTATGTTTCGGGGTCTGCCTTTAAAGAGCCCTCTCCGCAATTCCTCCCTACCCCCCTTGCGCGCTCTCTCTTTCTCTCTTGCTTTTTTCAACTGCGTCGATCCTCCGTCATCAAGGGCTTCGCAATTCGCGCTCCCGTACGAAATAACCGACTCGAGGGCATCCGTGAGCGAACAAAAATTCCACGCGTCGGACGAAAAAATCTTTATCACTTCGAAGGGACGGGACCGGGATCGCCGAGTGTTCGGTTACGACATACGAGTCGAAAATAAAAGGGTACGCAAAATGCTCCGATGGTAAGGTGACTTCGTTGGGGCGAAGGTGGAGGGACCGATATTTTTTAAGGTGGTTGAACTTCGTCGTAACCATATGATTTGCCATGAGTTGGAAAAGCAAATGAAAAATCTCAGTCAATTGAACGAGATTGTCACGAGATTGAAAAAAATCATAATAATAATTCATGGAAATAATGAGTGATAATGATAATAATAATGACGATGAATCTAATTGAGAATGATTAATCATCGAGCATTGATCGAATTAACAATTAATTGCGCTAATAATTGGTGAAACTCTTAACGAATCGGATAAACAATGATTAACATTAATGAACGATTGAATTAACAATTAATTGAGTTAGCAATTGTTGCAACTCATAATGAATCGAATCAGAATTGATTAATATTAATGATCAAGAAAATGAACAATTAATCGAATTAGCAATCGTTACAACACATGAATCGAATCAACAATGATGATATTCATCATCGATCGAATTAATAATTAATCAAACTAATGATTATCGGAACTAATGATCAATCGAATCAACCGTGAATTATTAGTTGATCGATAGACTGTTGATCAAATATGACGTTGAAGTTTGCAAAATTGATTTTGCAAACTTCCATTGATTGCTCAAACTTTTCGTTGGTGCCTGTTTAGACTGTAAAAATTACTCGAATGATTTCACATATTTTTATTAGAGATATACGACCTCAATTTGCAAAAAAAGGCTCTGGATGAGACAAAAAATATAGAAATGAAGAATGGAAAAAAGATCGTTGCTTTTCAACGATGCAAACTTCAACGTCACGATCAAATTAGTCGATGGGTTGATTATTGATCAAATCGGACAACCGCGCTGATAACCCTCTGGAATTAATAACCAATCAAATAAGCACCCACAAAACTAACAATTTGTCAAATAAAACTGTGTTTGCAATTAACAAATGCCGATGAAAAAAAAACCCACACTCACACGCTAAATGCTGGCACAATTGTATCGCGATATTGAAAAAAAAAAAAAAAATATCGATACTACGACGTACACCATATTAATTTGGTAAGAGAAAAAAACTTGATGCACTGTAAATTTTTGCCGAGTGCCATAGAGATATGAACAAATCGGTCGTTGTGTGGAGTTCATGAATGAACAGTGTAACTGGTCCATCTTGATGGAGTAATAGTTTATTAGTTGTTGCGAGAGGCCAGAATATGTACACGCGTACGTACATGTACAGGGATATATCTAATAATAGTGCAATGAGTGTTTGATCGATCACTCGATTTTTTCTCAGTTGGAAAATAATTACTGTAATCGCTAATGGAGTTAACTTACAAAGCATTGATAACTTTGTAGATTTTTTTCTGTTTCATGCTCTGATTCTTTCCGCTGTGAGAATATTTTGGGAGTGTAAAGAACTTCCGGCTATACCCAATAATTTTAGTTCATATGCTCATAAACTAAATATGATCATTATTGAAAACGACCAATCAGGTCTACGTGATTTAGAGGGCGTCATTATAGAAATTAAATAAAAGAACGACAAAAAGTAGAAACTGAGAACTTTTTTTTATTCGTTTAATGAATTATATCAATTACATTTTCTTTCGTGATTTAGAGGGCGTCATTATAGAAATTAAATAAAAGAACGACAAAAAGTAGAAATTGAGAACTTTTTTTTATTCGTTTAATGAATTATATCAATTACATTTTCTTTCTTCTCTATGTCAGGAGACAAAACCGATATGAATAATTTCACAATATAAATCGATGTTATTCTACAATGTATGTATACGTATAATTCTATATACATAATTATGATTTGTCGATCGTTATTGTCAAAATTTGACGAAAGAACGAGATAGAATGTTAATTTGAGAACTTATTTTATTTATTTGGTTTAATGAATTGTTTTTGTAAAAAACGTGTAATGCAAGTTGTGCAAATAAAACTCGATTGTATTGTATCGTATTGGTTTAATGAATTGTTTTAATTGCACTTTCTTTCATCTCTGTGTCATTAGACAAAACCCATATAAATTAGTTCACATTGTAAATAACTCAAATTTAAGAGGAAGGTCCAACATATGGTGCAGGAATCGCAGATTGAAGGTAAACTTATGAAACCCGTTTTTCTCGAAACTATGTTTTTTTAAACGGTGTACACGAGTTCTTGACTTCTAATGCACCGATTGACCTCAAATTTGGCACACGTATTCAGTGTAATAGTCGTTTGGGCTTGACCGACGTTTTTCTCCCAAACACTTTCTTTTCATTAGTTACTAACAATAACGATGTCACTCTACCTCGAAAAATCGAAAAAAATGTCAACATTTTTTTTAACGATTGGAACACGATAACAAAAAAAAAGCTCGGTCAGGTCTTAGCCAGTATTATCTATTTTCACAATAAACTCGCTCTTTTCGTTTCAGACCAACCGGGTGGCCAAAATCAAGTACACCGTTGAGCTCCTCACGTTCAACGGTCCTTGACGAGATTGTCTATAACTTCTTTAATTATTAATATTTTTAAATGCACTTTGGTACACAACTTTGTCAATATACATTAGCATAAATCCAAACGATTTTTCAATCAGCTTTCAAAATTCAAGCCCCTGCAAAATTAATGTTTTTTAAATAACCCTTTTTCAGGTCGTCAGCAGTCTAACCCCTCAGCACGATGCTCGTTAAGTTTGCATCGTTGGGACGCAACGAAAGTTCCGTTTTACATTTGATATTCCATATTTTTATTATTTTAGGCGATCTTTCTTACAGATTTATAATGTGGATCGCTAACGAAATATCTTAAAAATGGTTGAAGGACTGTAGAAGGAAACATCTGCCAAAAAAGATTAGATTCGTTGCAGTCCAACGATGCAAACTTCAACATCGTTCAATACGAAGAACCAAAAGTGATGTCAATTAATTTACAACATAAATCGCTATTATGAATATATGCAGTTCGCAAACGTACCCGAGGCATCGCATTTTTGCTGCTCGTATTCCGTGAGTGTCACGACTACAACCATCGTGTATCGCCGATGCACTTGTTTTTAATTCAACCACGCGGTAGCTGCTCTTTCACTTCTGACCTTTGGCTTCAATTTTTTTGTTTTTCTCCGCCCTCCGTCGCGTTTTTTTATTTATACAAATTCACTTATCACCTTTTACCAACTCGACCCCCCGCCACCCACGCTCGCCACTCCCGACGAAAAGCTTACTTTCCCCAGTGGTCGTCACGCGACAGGGGCACTATAAACGAGTAATCGGTGCGTGTATAAATCTAGATGCGAAGCCTCGTTTTCGTGTACTAGCGGATAGGAATATGATAAAAAGTAAAAAAAAAAAACGTCGCTGGAACGATTTGCCGCGGCGATGGACGAGGCTCGCGGTACGACTGCGTCGAACCGAGTGAGCGGAGGAACCAGACGCGTATGAATCAACTCCCCCGCCCCCTCCTTCCCTCCGGCGCTGGGCCACCACCGCCGACAAACGAGACTACGATGCATCGCCGGCTCTTCGGTCGCCCAAATTTTTCTACCTAGGGCGACCCTCGCACCTTTTATCGTCGAATTCCAAAGGGTACTTGATTTTTCATGATAAATAAAAAAGGTGAATTCTGATGTTTCCGAAAAAATCCGGTGCACTTTATCGGAGATGGAGGGGGGGGGGGGGGGTGATTGGGATTGGGATAATTTACCCATCGAAAATTCGGAAAATCGATTTCTCGTAATTTTTTGTTTTTATTTCTTACGATATTTCATTTAAAAAATCAATCGACAAAATTGGGAAGTGTCACTCCCGCTGAAAAGAGGCTGTAATTTTTTTTTTATCAATTCTTTATGATTATAAAACCTTGTATTAAGTTATATTTTAATGGCGCATAATGGTTTGATGCATCAACATTTTTATTCACTTTAATTTTATACGCAAAATATTGAAAGAATATGGCGCGATGCTCGTGGTAATATCCCAAAATTCGGACGACGTGATTACCACATGGCTGGTTGTATTGCCGATTTTCTATTTCGGCGAGTTTTCACCGCCCACAGTGAACACGTACGTGCTATCTTCGATGCTATTCAGCAATTTTATAATGAAGAATTGTCAAAACAGTTTGTATGCCACTTGTATTTTGAAAGAACAAAATATTTCTTCTAGAAATGTTGAAAAAAAAGTTCGAAAGATCGACGAATAAAAATCTTTAAAAAAATATTTATTGACATCGTTTTTGTTGATGCGTTGCTATAAGAATAATAAATATGATTTTTTAAACTGTAAGAAACCACACAAAAAAAAATCAGCCCGATTCTGACCGGAGTGACAATTTCGAATATTTACCAAATTTTGTACCGGTGATGTAAGAATTAAAAACAAAATATTCTCTCAGAAGAGATGTACTGTTCGCAAATAGAAATTTGTCCCGTCGTATCATCGGCGCTTCCTCGCTTATCGCTGCGCTGGCTTACCGCACTATCGAAGATAAATCAGCCAGATAAAGGTTGAATAATCTTGACACTTTGCACCGAGGCGGCCGCGGAATAATCAATTTTTTTTACGGCGATGCCAATGCCGGGGCATCGTGGCTATCGTCACGTCGCGGAGAAATGGTTTGGCAATCGATCGAGCGTAGATTCCGCATAATGGATGTTGAGAAATTATGCGATTGAGACATTATGCGTAGATTTCGCATAATGTATGTTGAGACTTTTTTTTCAGCTGAATACATTTTCCGTTGATTTGGCTGAATAGGGTCCGTAATTCATATATATATATTTATCTATATGGACTCTATCAACTATAAACATACATATGTACAACAAATAATAACTTTATATGTGGGTTTGTGCGTATATATACAGGGTGGCCTGTTGTGGATGGATAATCCTGCAACTGTCGATATGTCAGATCATACAGTAACACATTACTGACCTATCGACGGCTGCAGAATTATCCATTAATAACAGGACACCCTATGCATGTGGGCTCAAAACCACACATGATGTTTTTTAATCATTTCATTATCAAGTCTATCTTTAAAACTATTTTATTTTATTACAGGTATACGTTGGAACCCAGGAAATAAATAAAATTACGAATAAAAAAATATATAAATATATATATATATATTGAAAAAGGCGTCATCGATGATAATAAAAATTAAAAAATGGACAATAAATAAAAAATTCGTCGATGTAAACATTCGTTGTAATTCAACGATGTTCACTGCAAAATCGTTTGTATATGTAACGATTTCGAATTTAATATCGTTGAAATACAACGAATTGGTTGTTTATTTTTCTTTCCTTCATTTTCTTGCGTAAGGTTCCGAAACCCCCCGCCGGTGGGGCTGAAATTTATCACAACCCTTCGTTTTAATATTTTAAGACAGCCCCTAAAGGGATTTTTAGCGACGCGCCATAGTTCGTTTGGGTTTGGGTATTTTGGTTTGCACGAAACGGGGCGCACCATCACATATATAGGTATGGACGGACACGTAGCAGATATAGATATAGTCGACGCGCGTTAAAAAAAACTTTAAAATTCAATATCTCGAAGACTACTGCGATCCGCTAAAAATACCTTTAGGGGTCTTGAAATATGAAAAGGAAGGTTTATGCAAAAATTCAGCTCGATTGGAGGAGCTTCGGAACCTTACCCTTAAAAAAAACTTCAAAATTGAATATCTCGAAAACTATTGCAAGTCGCCAAAAACTCCTTTAGGGGAGTTTCTTAAAATATTGAAAGGAAGGTTTGTGCAAAATTTCAGCTCGGTCGGGGGGGGGGGGGGGGGGGGGAAATAAATAATTGTATTTATTTCCTAAATTCAAACGCATGCCCTCGCCGATTATCACGTATTACCCTTCCTAATTGAACCCTTTCCTATCACTCTCTTGCATTACGTCCACACCCGTCTTAAGGCGGGATTCTACTTTGAAACTTCGAAAAGGCTAAATTGGATGAAAACACCCACCTGGAACACGTCGAAGGCATATTATATGGCCCAGGCATTGCTGATTGAGGGTAAGATAATTTTTTCTACGATTTATCACAAACCAAAACTTTAAACGCGTTTTTCTCGAAACGACATTTTCAAGTACCGTGGCCGTGATAACTCAAAAAGTACTGAACCGATCCTTATGAAATTTGGAACACATATTCTATATGTGTGTACCAACCGACCTAACTACAATCAACTTAAAATTTTGATTAGAACTATTTTTTTATTGCAAAAAAATACCCAAAAAAAACGCATTTTTTTTCGTATTTCAGCCGCCATTTTGTTAATTTTGCACGTATATAAAATATTCTAGTTAGGTCGGTTCCTGAAGACATACTGAACATGAAACTATTTGATTTTTTTGTTTCAGACCATCCGTCGGGAAGATTTCACGACCACGGCAACGGTACCTGCTTTTCGAGGCTTTGGCTTTAAACATATTTTACGTGTACAAAAAATGAATAAAATACATAAAAAAATTTTTTTTTATGTACTTAAAGAGTGTATTTATTGAACAGTTTAAACCCCATATCGATATCTTTAATAGTATTCTCAGAAAAAATTCACGAAAATAGCGTTTTTTTCATGGTTTCAAAGTAGAATCCCGCCTTAAGCTACACTATACGGCATTTTCCGAGGATACGGGGATTTGTGGAGAATCAGCACCGGTAGAGGCGGCCCCATATTCTTCTGACTCTGTTGTGCGCAGGAGTTTTACCCCAGTATGACACCAAGGTTTCAGCAGTATTAGCCCTTTTCAGAAGCATTGACCTTCCGCTCACTGGTTGATGCGCCGGCCGGTGCCTGGCTCAGCGACGACCCTTTGAGTATCGGCAACGCACAACGTTGCTCAACTCGAAGGACCGCCGGGGACGACCCCGATCGCTCATCTACCAGAGTCGGGGGGTGTCCATATATTTATTTATATACATATATATGAAGATTTCAATGTTGCGTCCTTGAAATGCAACGAATTGTTTTTTCAATAAAAATCCTGCTTTTAAATCCATATGAATATGTATGTATGTTTGGGTTATCAAGCAAACCCAAACAAACTCACACCCGCACGCACATTTACATTTGGGATGTTAAGACTTTACCCCCGTCATGGTACATTCTGAATAGGGCTAAAACAGTCAAAAATGGTGTTCGACCCTAAAAGTCATCAACATTACGAAAAAAATGTCCTACGAAAGTTGTTAGTTTTGGCCTGACAATTTTCTTTGGTGAGAAACAGCCGCGTATCCATTTTTTTTAAACATTCCGGCCATCTTAAGGATGTAAGGTCCCAAATCGCAAATGATAATAAAATTCTGAAAATTTCGTACGTTTTTGTATGAAGTATTTCAAAGGTCGTATAAAAATTTCACGACAATTAGGAAGCTCGTTATTGAACAATTAACAATCACAAATTAAATTTTGTCTTATGGACACTGATGTAACTTTGCAATGAGTTTTTTTTTGACCTCTCAATTTTATAATATCTACAATATACTGAAAACAACGGAAACAAAACGAAGTTTATTGATAAATTTTTTTTTATTTCTTTTAAAAATTGTTCTTAACAAAATGTTAATTTTTTAACAACGAGCTTCCTAATCGTCGTGAAATTTTAACACGACCTCTTAAATACTTCATACAAAAACATACCAAATTTTCATAATTTTCTTATAATTTTTTATTTCAACCCTTAAGGAGGTTGAAGTAATGATGATAGAACTCTGAAAATTTGGTATGATTTTACATAAAGTATTCAGGAGGTCGTGTCAAAATTTCATGACGATTAAGAAGCTATTTATTGAACAATTAGCATTAACATGTTTCATAGGGACTCAACATCCTTGACGTCGCCATTGTGGAGCTTGGGCGAAAAAAGAAATTGTTTGTATGTTGCCCTTTGAACCCTAAAAGTTTCACTATAGGTACTCAATACTTGATTGAAGCAGTATTTTTCGAGATAAATCAGGTGTAAAATTAAAATGGGACACCCGATATATACATATATATAACGATTTTGGAGTTTACATCTTTGAGATGCAACGAATTTGTCATTTTTATTTTCTAAATAATTTTTATTATTTTCAAATGTTTTTTTGCAAATTTAATAGACCAAATTTGCACAAAAATAGCTACTTTGAGTAGCTATTTTTGTGTATAGTTTTTATTTTATTTTTACTTTTAATTTATACGAAACACACACACACTCATATATATATATGTGTATATATATGTTTCGTTGCAGAGTGTCGTGACTATAGCAAAGCGTTTAGAGACCCGTGTGGAAAGTTCCGGTTAGTCATATGTCCCATAACCAGCGCGGTGGATTGTCAGGGTGACGCACACGCCAATTTTAAATGAGCTTGCGCTCTATCCGTCTAGCGTTGAAATGCTCGGGCTGTGTATGCGGCGCACACAAAGCCGAGTACTCAGCGTGGCGAATACCTCGGGGCGAATTTAACAAGTCGCGGAATCATCATATGATCGCGTTGTTATTTGGGGTTGTTGGGAAATGGAAATTGTACCTGAGTGGAAGGCGGAGTCTATCGGGTCGACGATACTCTGCGGTGAAGCAGCTGACGTCGATATCATTGAGCAAGGTCAGACGTTTATGCGAAGATTTTTCTTTCTATCGTATTAATTTTACTTTTACATTTGAGTAGTGAAATGGATTTTGGACTGTTAGGTAATTTAGGGTTATTTACGGTGGTTGGAAGAAATGAATATTCTATGTACATAGTTTGCGAAAATCCTTTTCGCCTATGCAGTTCTATTGTAGATCGATCGCCAATCTGCATTTCTGCAAATTTCTCTTCCATGGTTTAACTTCATTTAAAGAGTCGAGGCGAAACACCACTGTGACGCGTCCAAATTTTTTTTTTTTTTTCATTTTCTCGAAGTATACGTATTTAAGAATAAGTGGAAAAAAATTCAACTTGAAAGATTGAACACCGATCGAGTAACAGACGATTTAGAGAGAGCAAGTAGCGCAACGATTTGCCTCGGTCTGGCGGGAATCACAAGTCCGATGATTGTCCGATTTTCAATTTAAAAAAACCAAGATTTCCGTTACCGCAGTAGCTATCGTTATACGTAATCGTTTTTTAAAATGGGATTCTACTATTTGTTTGAACCCCCGACTATAAGTAGAAATTTCACCATAATTACACTTTTTTGTGAGCACCCGCCATTTTGGGATTTTTTCTTCCAAAAACAACTACGTACAACGAGAACTACATTTATATGGATTATAAAACTTTTTCATTTTTATTTAGTTGACCAACTTTTGTCAAGTTATCAATCCGGCCGTTTGATCACATTTTTTATACAGAGACTCTTTTATACCTCAATAACGTTGTCAATTTTTGTTATTTTTCCAAATAAAAAGTCACACGAAATAAATTCAATATATACTTAATGGCCTTAATTTCCAAATCGCAAATAAGTAATCTAGTGGACCAAAAATTCCAACACAATTACTTTTTTCGACTCGTCAGGGCAGTGTGCCCCCTTAATAAATGAGGAAATAATGAGCAATAATAAATGAATAATCGACAACAAAAACGGAACATGCGATAACACATCACTTTTTTTCCTCCACCAACGGGATCGATATTTCTTCCGAGATATTGATTGGCCTGTTGCGACGTAAGACTGCCGAAACTATAATAGCCCTTCAGGGCTTGCGCTTAGTTGAAATTTTTGAAAATTTGGATTTTTAGTTTTCGACGGATTTTCGCAATATAACATTTCCAAAATCTTCTCTGCAAATTTCAAATTGATCCGTTCAAAATTGAGGGAGCGATATGATATTGGAGTTTGCATCGTTGGAACACAGCGAAAGTTTAGGAGCACGCCCTTTTTTGCAAATTTGAGCTACGGAGGTCAGTCAAAATTCTTTTTAGAATCCTTATCACATATCTACATCACAAATTTGAGGATTTGACGAAAATAACCGGACTTGTTCACATTACGTCAATTTTTTTCGTGTTTTTCAAACACATCTTTATTAGCTCCCAAAATATTTTACATCGAATCCGGCTCTGAACACCTTAATATTGGTCAACAACTACCTTTTCAAAGAGAAACGAAGCAGTCCATGGCTGGGTGGATGAAAAATTAGTAACAGATGACCACAGTAATGTCGATGATGACATTGAATGCGATTGTTGTGAACCTGACATGGAAGAGTTTGTGCAGGAAGATTAAATTGACAATAAGAAAAAAATTTATATTCAGTTCAAAGAATCTGTTTTATTTCATAACCGGATATGTCCATAAGATTTTCATTCAAAAGCGGAGTTGTCCATCATTCTCATTCAATCAACGGACTTGCCCAAAATTAAAATTAAAATAAACAAATGGTAGTTAGTGTTTTTAGGAAATTAAAGCCAGGTTCAGGCTTACATTTTAATAGAGGCTTCATATATGGAGGCTCAAAAATTCGAACTCATCCTTAATTGAGTTATTGACCTCGCCTGTAAAAAGTCATTCATAGACAACTCCGGTTTTGTTCGCCAGCTCCGCATTTACAGGACAAGATTTTGGATGATTAAAAATACACGAAATAAAAATGAAAAAATAATTTTCGTTGTGTTCCAACGATGCAAACATCGGTACCATGGAGCAATGGGCGTATATAAGTAGGTTCTGCGAACAGGTAAATTTTTATCCCGTTTTTTTCGAATGAGTTTTTCAAGATCGGTGACCACGATATCTCAAAAGTTACTGCACCGATCAACTTCAAATTTTACAAGCTTCTTTTACATATCAAAAAGCAGTACTAAAATGAAGGAATTTTTTTTCGATACATAGTTTTTCTTTAGCAACGAAAATAGTGGTTTTTTTCACCGAAAATCGATACTTTTACTTTGAAATGCGTCCTTTTTTTAATCAATATTTTATTAAATCTTACATCCAAGCACAAGATAGTTTGATTTTTTTTAATTTCGGATGATTTGTTTCCGAGCAGCAGTGGTCACAGCGATCGAAGTATTTCAACAGCAGTCTGCGCAAACCATTGTGGTACGTACCATAGTATGTACCATATTTATAAATATATTTCAATTCAAAGGTTAAAAAGATACTTAAAACCATACTGGTTAATGTAAAAAAAAATATTTATAAACCTGCACATGTTTTCCGAGAACAAATTCAAAATAATCCTTCTTTTTGCCAGCCACGAAATACGTGTAAGCCGTTAAGTCAAAACTGTATTATGACGGCCGAAATTTAATCGGTATTTGAACTTTCTTCGTAGCAAAAATTTCATTCGATGTCTAGAATATTTATCAAAAAAATATACACGACCACATTTGTTATCTTATCTGCTGATACATTGGATTTTCGTTTCTGGTGCGGGACAATGTTGCCGAAATTCGCATCACATTCTAAGCTCACTGCTGATTAGATTCATCTGTTCATCAAATTATATGAACAGCGAATGGAAATCGATTGCATCGAAGGTCCCGAATATGTTGGATTTCAATAATAGTAATCACATTCGTAACAACAAGAACACTGACAATGTCATTTTACCATTGACAATAAAATTTAGAAACGATAACGAAAACAATAAGATCAATAATAATAATCATCATAATCATAATAATCACGATGATCATGATAGAACTTTAACAATAATAATAATGATCTTGAAGATAGATATTTGATAATGATGATGATATTCATGATGATAGGACCTCGATAATAAAAATAATGATCATGGTGATAGAGCTTTCACAATAACGATGATAGGGCTTCAATAATAAGAATAATAATCATGATGATAGTGACTTAATAATAAGAATAATGCCCATGTGGTGAAGCTTCGATAACGAAATATCGAAAATTTAGTAACTATGATAATAATAATAATACTAGAAATGCAAGACACTTTTCAACGAGACCATTAACAAAAAGGCCAATAAACGCGCATAAAAAATTACCTCTCCACAATCGTTCCCACTTTTTGTAACAAAAATATACACGATTACACACACATGAACAATGCTACTGAAAATTGTTCTTTTCTCTTTCACAATAATCCTTTTTTCGGCGACAAAAAAGTAAGTCGCCGAAAGTTCATCCGCGTCCAGACTCTTCATTTAATAAGATTGTATCCAACGATGCGAATGAGCGTTTAGAGAGGACAAAAACCGCTGACATTTTCCTCGCAGAATGTTACCGTGTCATAGTCGGAAGGCTGAGAAATTTGAAGAAGAACAAACGCCGAAATAGACTTTGAGTTTGTATAGACACATGACGATTCATCGTACAGAATTCTGATTCGATTTGACTCGACCGATCTTCTTACTGCTCGCGCAAGACCAAGCGCGGAGGCGAGTCTCCTTTTGGTTTGATTTAATACAATTTGTTCGGTGGGGGAAGGGGGAGGGGGTAGAAAGTGAGGGCGGAACGTCGGAGCGGTCGAATTTGTGAAGTTACCAGCGTTGCTCCCGATGAGCCAAGTTGAGAGACTCCCGGGGAGTAACGACCTTCGTTATATTACGCGTGTATTTATCAGACCGTGACGCTGTGCGATACATCATTATAACGGAGTTTAAGGTCACCGTATACCATTTTTTCGCTGTTTTGTACACGACGTTCATAAGTTTGCATCGTTGGAACGGAATGTACGTTATTTCGTTTTTTCCCCCTAAATCACCCGCATTTGTTTTTGGCCAATTTCGGCCAGGAAAATCACTCGAGCGAGCGGAGCAAGGCGCGGCATATCATAACCGACTGGAATATGTCGCTTGGGAACGAAGGTGTGCACGACGAGATGAGAGAATCGCGTGCATGTGTGTGTGTGTGCACGCGCGTGCGTGCGTACATATGACGGCAAATTGAGATTCGTTCGAGCAGGTGAAACGCGAACAGACGGCAGGTGCGATCGACTAGCGCACCGCCGAATATTAATTCTTAAAGTTGTCGGACTAAAGATGAGCTATTTTTATCTCCTCAATTGTTCCGTCATTG
This sequence comes from Ophion costatus, assembly GCA_951751655.1. NCBI lineage: Eukaryota > Metazoa > Arthropoda > Insecta > Hymenoptera > Ichneumonidae > Ophion > Ophion costatus. The sequence goes on along the minus strand of OX632364.1, from coordinate 31,439,315 downwards.
CTAAAATTATCTTTTGGATTTTTTCTCATGCAGACGGGAAACAACGATGAAGCAACGAAAGTTCATTTTTTAAATTTAATTTAATTTTTATTTTTTGTTGTAGATATTCAAACCAATATGTAGTAAATATTTGGAAGTGGGCCTGCTAGAATTAAAAAAAAGGAAAAAAAAATTAGCCTGCTAGAATCAGGCTAATTTTTGTTTGCGTTTGTTTGGAGTTGTTTGAGGCTGTTTCGGGTTGTTTAGGGTTGCGTGGGCTCGTCCGGGGTGGTGTGAGGTTGTTTGGGGTTGTTCGGAGTTGTTTGGTTTTGTTTGGGTTTGTTTGAACCCTTGAAGAAAATTTGCCTGATTCTAGCAAGAGCCCCACTTCCGAATATTAACCAAATATTTCAAAGAATGGTTGAGGTTTTACTGTGGACAAAACCTGCCTAGGGAGTTTACGTGTTGAGGCTACTGTGAACATGACGAACACTCGTTCGTCGCTTGAGGCAACTTAAATTGGAGAGTTTTTATTTTTAACGTTCTTTATTTAATTGGTTATTAATAATAATAATGTTACTTTTACGAAAAATCGAAAACAAAATTCGAATATTTTTTTTATGATTGAAACACGATAATAAAAAAAGCTCGGTCAAGTTTTTGCCAATACTTATAACCTATTTTTAAGAATAACCCGTTTTTTAAATTTCAGATCAATTGGGTGGCTAAAATCAAGTACACCGTTGAGCCCCTTACGTTCAAGGGTCCTTTACGAAATTGTTCATGACGTCTTAAATTATTAATATTTTTTTGCCAACTTTGGTACAGAACTTCGTTAATGTAGGAGAATGTCCGGTAATGCCGGACGGCACCTAGCGCGGGACACTCGTAATGTCTCGGCGAGTTGCAGCTCGTTCGATTCAAGAATGGGTGAAAGGGGTGTCGGGGTCCCCCTTCGCCCCTGCACACTCGTAATATATCTACAACTTGCCGAGATATTTCGAGTGTCCGGAGTATTTTCACCTCATCAAAGATATTTATAATTAGTTAGGATGAAACTGATACATGGGTTGTAATTTTATTCACCATTGAAAGCATTAATTTCATCAATGATAATCGACGAGGATAAGAATGCTCATCATAAATACCGGGATTACAATAAGTAATGATTCGAGCATAACGAATAGCCAAATTATTTAATGAGGCAAAAAAGTAAAAAGCAGATGTTTCGTGGTTTCTCAACGCCTTGTCGCCGTTATGGGAAATATCAATGTTCTGGCCGGGAAGACATTACCTGAATGTATTTCGCCAACAATCCGCCAGGTGGCTACAAGCGAAGCGCTTCGCGCAAGCATCGTACGTGGATAAAAGTTCTCCCCGTATGTTGTTCTATGTACAAAAGTGCGTTGCTTGTAGCGTGCACTTGGGCTTATGATTTTATCATATTTGTGAAATAACCCTTTGCGCTTGAGGCCTTTTTCGCATCGTGTTGAAGTTTGCATCGTTGGAATGCAACGAAAATTCGTCTTTATTATTTCATTGATTTTTTTTGTTGCTATTTAAATCTGTTTTTGCCAAGTTTAGCTTATGGACTTCTAATAAGGACCTTCAAGAATGCTTCAGTAATTTTTGAGGCTGAATGGACCAAAAAATTGGACAATATGAAGAAGCAAAAATGTCGTTGCATCCCAACGATACAAACTTCCGTACCATGTTTTCGCTCGGATAGTAAATGACGAGCGAGTCACCTCTCGAATGCAAAGAAATAATAAGTATCAGTATACCACCCAATACCGTCTATTTTACTCGGGTAGATCGCCAAACGCCTTTCCAGTACTTGATCGTTGTCCTGTCCAGTTCCTAATCAGTTACCAATTCCCGAAAAAGGGAACGGCGTATCGAGGCCTGGCCTAAGACCCGTTACATGGCCAACCTAATCCACACTGGGCGGTCTGATCATGGCCTGATATTATTTAGAGAAGGCAGATCAGGGGTAGGACTTTTTCTCGACCCAAATTTCTACACACGCCTGTGTGATGGTAAAGTTTGCATCGTTGCAATGCAACGAAAAAATCCTTGCAATTGTTATTTTGCTGGCTCTTTTAGGGTGTAAAAATCACTTTATCGGTTTTACGTATTCTCATTAGAGATGTGCGACCTCAATTTGCAAAAAAGGACTTTGTATAATGATAAAAATAAAGAAACGAAAAATTCGTTGCATTCCAACGATACAAACTTTTACGTGGTGTAGTCACGTAGAGAATCAGTATTTTTTTTAATAATAGTGAAATAGTATTTTTACGATAACTAAAAAATACTTTTACTATAAAAATATGAGACGGTCATGTAAAGAGCGCAAGGCGTTGTACACTGGAATAAAATACAATACAATATAAAAATATTTTTACTGTTACTAAAAAAAGATAGGATTTTTTCAGTAATAGAATAATTAAGTAAACAAAAATATCTTCAAATATATATATATATATATATATTCCTTCTTATTTAAACAGTATATCATCTGTTTTTTAAGATGGACTATATAAATAAATTTGTTTCATTCTCTTTAAATATCGCGGAAACATCAAATATTATTTATTCAAACAACACCACATATTAAATGTATATTCCGCCATTGTAAAATAACATTTTGCAGGTTTTTATCATTTGCGCATTGCTCGTTCAAGGCGACTTGGAAATTATTCGCCACTTTCAATGAAGCTCCAGAAAAAAAGAAAATATTCTTTCCAACTGCATTTATCGCTTTTCATACAATTTGCGAGAACTCTTATTTGATTCTTTACGGCGCATTTAAATTTCGCTCCATTGCGTAAAAATTTCGCGAGTACGTGCGACTCGAACGAAATGGCGTAAATATTCCGCCTATCTAGTTGAGTATCGCGCTCGTAATAGAACTTATTCATGACGAGTTTTTCGCGGCCACCCGTACCGAGTTTTTAGTATGATTCATCGGGTGGCCGCGCGCCAAAGAATTCGCGAATATTCGAGCGAATCGAAAAAGAAGAACAAGAAGAAGGGATGCGAAGTATTCGCCGCTGCATTTTACTCTGAAATTCGTTTGAACTCTCATACAATAATATGTGATAATAAGGAGACGAGGAAAATTGAGAGTCCAAAAATGCATATAATTTTCGAACTGCGCTTTAATTTTTTTCCAATTTCAAACAAACGGTAAATAAGACCGCAAATAAAAATTCAGAAATTCTATGGACAAGTTTACTACGAGAAGGGGGCATCCAGTCGCGAAAGGCAACTCGCCAAATGTACGTAGACTCTAATTTTGACCGGCTTCCATCGTAAATGGGAGTAACTATGTGGAATTTTATTCTCGGACAAGAAAATTCCGGGCAACTCGCGAGCGTATCTCGAGAATCTTAGAGATCACGCCAGACGTGGGTGCGCCTCTGCAGAGGGAGTTTTTTTGCGTTCTTTTATCATTAACGAACACAGACACGTTTCGTACAAAAGACTGTATCGAAAGAAGAAAAAAAATTATAAACTGAACGAGAAATGAAATCACGAAATAATCTGCTGATTTTCGTGTTTTTTTCCAACCCTTCCTTGACACACTGGGTCATTTTAACCCGGACGAATTTGTATAAAAATGCTCACTTTCCCAAAATTAAAAGTTTTCAATCATTTTTTACAACAATTCAATTTTATACTTCCGAATTTCAATCACGCAGGCATATTAAGAAATATTTTCTGTGTATTACGGATTCTTCAAAAATAAAAACCAACCGAAGGGATGTTAATAGCAGGTGAATAAAATACTATCTGGGTCAAATTGACCCAGTGTGTCAAGCTCGTGGCCAAATATAAGTGTGTCAAGGAAGGGTTAAAGTAAAGGCTTCTTCACCATTTTTGAGACTCACGGTATGTTTTATTACTAGTTTTGGCTGTTCAATAGTATTTTTAAAAATTAGTTCTCAAAAATTGCAGAGACGTGGCATGGTCTTCTAAACTGCATTTTTAAAACTGGCGTAACGTATAGCTAAAAAAACGAATTGACCGATTCCGATGAAATTTGGTAGAAACCATTCTAACCATATCGTCTAAAACATGACCCGAAATGTTTTTGAAAATTAAACCAAAAATTATTTTTTATCGCAATGTGTAGCCATTTTTTTTCGGGAAATTCAATTTGTTGTGTTTCAAAAAGCACCGTGTCATCGATTTTCAACATGGCTCACATTTTCTTGGTTCACATTGTGCGTATGCGTGTTGATGAAATAAAAATCTTTGTTGGATACTTTTCAGATTAACCCCGCAGACCCTAGGCGTCACGATGTCCGACAACATCCGCCGCAACCCGTTTAGAAGACCGTGCCATAACTCCGACATTTTTAAAAGATTAATCAAAATAAAAAAAATACCATGTGACGGCCAAAAGTAGTTAGAAAGCATACCCTAAGTCTCAGAAACGGTGAAGAAATCTTTCCTCTGAAAAAAAACCATGAAAATCAGCAATTTTTTTCTCGCTCAAAGGCCCCTCGTCAATTTAGGCATCGCAAGGTAACTCGTACGGATGACGGAATCGGTAACGGTGTTCGAGTATATCTACGAGCATAAGAGGAAGCCGATACAACGGCAGGCGCACGTGAATTGCGCGGCATACGTACGGATTTAGCTTCGCGATTCGAAAGCCGCACTCATTTGTTCCGCGAATGCGAGTTAAACGGTAACGCACGCTCGGACGCGTGGATTCGGCGAGGAAAAAAAAACGATGCATAAAAGGATGGAAGAAAAAAGAAACAAAGTTTTGCGGATGTGACACAACATGCACGCGCGGGGGTGGGACCGGGGGCAGGTGGTGTGATAGGCAGTGGATCGATCGACGAGAAACGAAATTGCATTGATCGCCCGTTACCAAGTGACCTCACTTGGAAGTGGCCTCACGTGAAAAACACGTCGGGTTGTGGTTTGATACGCGGACGTGCAATAACGACAGGACTTTTCGAGAGATTTTTTGGCTTTCGAAATATTGAAATGTTATTCGAGTTCTAACAATTTATTTGTACGGATATTTTTTATTTTCTAGATTTTCGTGTTTTTTTCTCTCTGCTGCTTGAATTTGATTATTCTTTATTAATGAATTTTGTCAAAAGAGAACATATTTATTCCACGCGTCTTGCCGTTGCTTTGACATTAATGAATTTTATTATTTAAAGATTGCAGTTAATTATTTAAGTTATATTAATAAACTATGTCTAATATATAACATAGTTTATTAATATAACTTAAATAATAAACTGCAATCTTTAAATAATAATAAAATTCATTAATGTCAAAGCAACGGCAAGACGCGTGGAATAAATATGTTCTCTTTTGACAAAATTCAAACTAATAGAATCTAATAGAATTCAAACTAATAGAATTCAATAGTTCAATAATAATTCAATAATTATTCAATAATTCAATAATATCAATTCAGTTCAATAATAGTTCAATAATTCAATAATTCGAACTAATAGAATTCAATAGAATTCAAACTAATAGATTCGATAGAATTCAATAATTCTAATAGAATGCAAACTAATAGAACTAATAGAATTCAAACTAATAGAAACTAATAGAATCTTGTATTTCATGTACACCCTTGCGAGCTTTTTACATTTCCTCCTTTCGTTCGTTCATTCTTTCTTTCTTTCTTTCTTTACAAAGCGTCGTATTTTTAATCAGCAAAAACATTAATCCTATTATCATTCAAATAAACAAATAATAATATTGCTTAATCAATTTATTTGTTAAAATTGATTTTATAATTTTTAATAATATAATAATATAATAATAAGAATATATATATATATATATATATATATATATATATATATATATATATATGCAGGGTGAGGCACATCAAGTGTTACAGAGCAATATCACTCAAACTATTGATCATATCCAAAAATGTTTCAGACAAAAGTTTCAGTGTTCGTGAAGGCCTTCATACTGGACCACCCTATTTTTTCATCGGTGGAGGCGCTACAGCTACGTCAAGGTCAACTCCACATTTTTAAATGCAAGCATGTATTTTTTTTTCGATGATATTACCGATTTTAGGACGAATTCAGCGACCTACAATACAAGGTCATTCAAACTTATTTCTTTACTATTATCATTATCCAAAAGCCTTTTTTTCGCAAATTCAAGTCGTGAATCTCTAACAAGAAATCATAAAAACGTTTGGGTGACTTCAAAAACCTGAATCGGTCAAGAAAAAAAAAACTAAATGAGAAGGATTAGTTTTAGTTGCTCTGCAACGATGCAAACTTCAACGGCACCTATAATTATACTTGCCTAAATATGTATATTTTTTTTGCAGATTCAGGATGCGAAAATCAACCGTTTTTATTTTTAAAGTTCCCCAGTACACATTTTACCAAAATCCTTTTTTTTGTTGTTAAAAAATACATATATATATTGAATAATGACCTAAAAATGAATTTCATTGCATTTCAACGCAGCAAACTTCATCACGATCCCGTGATTGGGGTCGATTTGTGTGCAGATGATATACGCGTATATTTGCACGTTCGATTTTTATCTCTTTGTTTCGTCCCTTCTACTGTAACTTGCCAATGTAATTCGCATGAATTGTTCGTCTCGTCCGAGAGCCATGAGTCGAAGAGAGTTGCGCTTTTCGTCCGTCATCCGAGCAAGGAAATAAAAGTAGTGAAAGCATAAAAAGTCGAAAAAAAAAAGAACGAAACAAAAAGAGGGAAAAATAAACAAGCAGGGAGGATACGACGACGAGGCGAGTTTCGCCTTTGTGGGGGGGTTGTGGATAAAAATATACTCATGTCCCAGCGGCAGTGGAAAATATCGAAAGCAAGGATTCATCGTCGCCGAGAGCTCGCGTGGAGAACACATGCCCCGGCGCCTTTTCTTGATTTTTTCTCTCCTTTTTTGCCTTTCGTCACTATGCACACTTCTAGGCTCATATATATAAATATGTATATATATTCATATACGTAAATGCTTAATAAACTCCTTCCACATAAAACTCCACCATGCTCAGCCTCGAAGCCCCTACCCCTCTGCCCTTCACCGTGACCTTTGGGAATGTAATTTTTTAAAATAATTCGCAGCCATATCCGTCGATTTTTCTTTTATTGTTCCAACCCGGAACCTTCGGAACTCGTCATCTTTACACTCTATTAAAAGAAAACGTCGAAATGATCGTCGGGATATTCCGAAGATGATAGAGTTGAATTCAAATGCGAAAAGGCGTAGCCTGATGACCTCTGACAAGGATTGAAAATAAAAATTTGAAAAGAAACTCAATGAATGAGAATGGAGATTCTTTTAGAGGTAAGGGCAATGACCTTTATGAATGTATGTACGTACGTATGTATGTGTGTGTGTATATATATGAATATATATGAATTTAAAAAAAGAAACTACGAAAGAGAAGGAACAAAAAGGATGTGCATGCTATAGTCAACATTCATAGACATTTGAACAATTTCGTTAGAGGTGACAGTCACCTCAAACGAAACGCTTTCTCAGCTCTCAAAACCATGTCCAAATTTTTCGATCCTACAATCGAGAAAATCGATTGAAAGATACCATTTTTTAAAAGGGTTTACACCTGGCTGAACATTTTTTAAATATCGATTTTTGGTTTTGGACGGATTCTCGAAAAATAAAATGTTAAAAATTTTGCCTCAAAATGTCTAGTTGACTCGTTTAAGATTGAGGGAGTTATGGGCATCTATAGGTAGGTTCCACGAACCGGTGAACGTTAAACGCATTTTTCCAAAATAACTTTTTCAAAATCCGTGACCGCGATATCTCAAAAACGATTGCACCGATCAACCCCAAATTTTACAAGCTTCTTTTGCATATCAAAAATCAATGCTTGAACGAAGGCATTTTTTTTCGACGCATAGTTTTGTTTATCAACGAAAATGGGCGGTTTTTTCACCGAAAATCGACACTTTCATTTTGGACCGCGGCCATTTGATCAAAAATCATTTCTTTTATTGAATCCTTCGACGAAGCATAAGATAATTTCATGCAAAATCTAAATGCGTTTGAATTTTTTTCTTCAACGATTGTTTTCGAGCCGCAGTGGTCGGCTCAAACCATTATATATACCACATTTAGTAATATCTTTCAATACCCAGATTGTAAAAGATACTCAAACTACACTCTTCGATAAGAAAAAAAAATATGCGCACGTTTCTCGAGAGAAAAAACATGAAAATTCTTCTTTTTTCCGGTCATTAGCTAGGTGTAACTTCTAAAATGTATGTATATAGTTTTTCAAAAAGATTTCATGTTTGTATAAACTAAAAAAAAATTCATTGCAACCGATTTTGTTTAATCTTCTTAGGATTGAGCAAAAATTACGAAAAAAAATTCAAGAACAGAAAAATATTTTTTTCTCAGGTCACAATTATGACTTCAAATAAAATCGTCAAAATATGCCTATATATATATATATACATATACACACACACACAAACACACATATATATATATATATATATATATATATATATATATACGGAGAAAAAATTGTTGAAAATTGTAAGCGATTTTCTCGATATACGTTATGAAATAAGTTATATATATATATATATATAAAACTTATTTTATAACATAGAAGTTTTTCACTAAAACAGCTATATATATGTGTGTGTGTGTGTGTGTGTGTGTGTACGTGTGTGTGTGTGTGTGTGTGCGCGCGCGCGCGTGTGTGTGTACACACACACACGGATAAACTAAAATACATTATATTTATATTTTAATACAATGCGATGCTTTTTTTAAATAAATGTTTGTAGGCATATTTATGTACCGAAAAACATGTTTTTGAAAGCACATGCAATGTTTCAAGTAAAAAAATGTATTTTAACACACACATTCAAATAAATTGTTAACTTGAAAAAATTGTATGTACCTCTTGAAACATGATTTTGGATACATAAAGATGCTTACAAATATTGATGTAAAAACAGCGTATAAACCCACACACACACACACGCAGGCGCGCGCGCACACACACACACAGCCTCAAGTTCCAACGGTTCCGAGAGCGTCATGAGACGGTACACAGGCGTGTTCGTTCGATCTATCGGCATTCGCAGGACGAGAAAATCATGCGCACACACACACACACACACACATATATATATATATATATCGAATAGCGGTTAATATCACGAGGACCGAAAGATTGAGATTATATACATGTCCAGCCGGGCGGCTATCGTGTCCGCCCGGTGCCAATTGCAAGGCCGTTGCCGTATGACCTTAATGAGTAACGAGCATAGCCGCGGTCGTTTTATACCTAGTACACGAGATACAGAGTCAGCGAAAGACAGAGAGAGAGGCCAGAGAGGGCGACAGAGAAAGCGAGACACACCATACATATTTGCATATTTTACGGGAAGAGCGCTCTCCGCGACTGCCTATTCACTCTTTTAATAATAACACGTTACTACGCGAATTGTAAGTCTTGCAGAACGCACGCAAATGCATGTATTTGTTCGCGTCGTGCACACCGACGACCGAATGCACTACGCGCGGTGAACGTGGCCTGTCAAAAAAAAAAAGAAAGGAAAGATAAAGAAAAAGAACCGCACACGCAGGACTCACGCACGCACGTACGTACACACACACACACACCCACGAGGTAACTCGACGACGATTTGACAGACGTGGAAAGAGCCGATATCTTTGTCGTTTGTCTGTCGCACGTTTCTGCAAAACGTCTTGACAATTTGTAATATTTGGCGATAAATGGAAAAAATATCGGTCCCCCCTCCCAGCGACTGCCCAGGAGCCACAAGAATCGACGTTCCATGCCCATTGCTCCGGAACGCACGGGCATTGCAGATGGCATTATTAACGGGTCAATTACGAATCCGCGCGACGAGCGGGCCACACCGAAAGACTCGTGAGGAAATCTTCTATCGTTCAATCATTGAGAAAGGACGAATAAAGCGCTGCTTCGAACGTTAAATACCTCGATTCTCGACGAGCTCCGGAATCTCCTCCTTGTTGTCGGCCATCTTAGCACCAGTCACTGGTCACAATGCACTATGGGTAAATACAAACTACGGGAAAATTCAGCTTACCCGGCGCCACCCGACGAGCGCTCCGGGAAACGACCCCGCCTCGCCAACTCTCACCCCCACCCTCGCAAGCACGCGCCACCGTCGCAGCACGCGGCAAATTCGAACGCGTCGAGCTAAGTAACACGGAGAAATGGGTGCCTTTGAGGGACCCGAGATCGGTTCGTTCGGAGAAGGAAGGGCTGGCGCAATGCTGCGTTACAGGAATTATTCGAGGATATTTATTTTGCAGAGGAATTATACGATTTGATAACTATGAGGAAAGTTGGGTTGCGAAAAGCGGGACAACTTTTGCTATTTGTTTGAACTGAATGTTATACGAACTTAGGAATAAGGACAGTAATAGGAATAGGGTTTTAGGAATTTATAAGGGATTTTAGGGATTTCAGTTACATTATTAAAATAGTATTATAAGTTATAGGGAATTATGGTGTTTTTCATAATATTATTACACTATTATGATAGGCTATAGATAACTATAGCGATTTTAATTCTAATATAATACCATTAGTATAGATTATAGGGAGTTACAGGGAATTGTGGGGATTTTAATTTTATTATTATACTGTGGTACAAATTATAGGGATTTATGGAGACTTTAAATCTATTACAATATCATCCTATAGGTAACACGGAGTTATAGTATATTATAGGAATTTTAATTCTACCATCATACTATTACGGCGTGTGTTTAAAACGTACTTAATATTACAGCATTTGAACTTTATAATAAAATGTATTTGTTCGGTCACTAGACATTTTCAGGGTTTTCTCGGCTTTGTCGAATGAAAAACTTTATAAAACGTTGAACATTTTTTCATATATAACTGACTATAAATAACCTGGTGCCGATGACGCTTTAGCGATTGTCAGTCGTGCCAATGGCAGAAATGGCCGCTTTTGCCAAGCGAATTGATTATTTTTTCTTAAATAAAATTGTACCATGTTTATGCTTTACTGCAAAAATGATAACGATTAATACCGTTTCCAGACTTAGAAATATTATCTCAACAATATTATGAGTTGGTAATTGCCCAATAATTATTTATTTTTACATGAAATCGGCAACCTGCCGAAAACGTACTGTATGTTCATCCCCACTTTTGCATTCAAGAAACGGTATAGAACGGGATGGAAATTCCTTCAGGACAACTTTTTGAAAATTTCTACTTGGAATATTTGCCAAGCTATTGAAAAATTTCCGGCACGGTTTAGGCACCGAGCCGAGAAGTTCTCGCTACGCCCCTGACCGCCCGATGGCACAGTGCTGCCATCTGAGCGCCCCACCTCGCGGTCCTGCGCAGCCTGCCTGTAGCGACATCGGCTGCAAAAATATTTCCGCCGGTGGAGCCCGCGAGTAAACACGTTGCGGAGCTAAGTTTTTTAAAAACAATTATCGCGAGTTATTTACCGTCACGTATTTATTGTTAATTTATTGAGGAATGGCAGGCCGCGAGGTGGTCATAGTCTCGGCGGTGAGGACGCCCATCGGTGAGTGAATTAAAACGCGCAGCCTATATACATGCACATATTATATATATATATATATATATATATATATATATATATATATATATATATATATATATATATATATATATATATACGTCGAAGAACTTTAAACGTCGACCCTTTTGCGATACTAATTGCGCATTCATTCCTGTTTTTCAAACGCTCTTCCGTTCCCTTTTACCGCGAAACTAGCGATATTTGCCTCCAATTTCTATGAAACTTATACGTGTACGAGGAATTCTTTTTCAGGCGATAACCTACTTTGAAAATACCGTTTCGAGAACCGTATGACAATAGAGTTCAGCGCGACCGTAAAACAATTCTATGACACGTGGATCCAAGGCATTCCAAGTTAAATATACTTTTTCTTTATCATATGTACTTAAAATGAATTCTAGCTCATTGTGCATTGGTATTTTATTCGATCATGGTAAAATCGTTGACTTTTCTTTCGGACTGGATATGCACTTGATTATTTTGACGTGAATATTGAAATACGATATCGTGAAAAAGGATAGAAGATAATGAGGCGGAAGTGAATTTTTCTTTTTATCGTGGAATTATTGGACCTTGAGATATGTTGAGGTTTAGTCGAATTGTGTCGTATGTACCGTACCGGTGAAAAGTTTGCGGTCAATTTGGATAACTGCAAAATTATATTGAAAATATAATTCGTTTTGTAGAGCTATATAAAATCCTTACAAAATAATAAATAAAATTAATTATATAAGAATATAATTCTGCAATTATTCATAGTGATCGGGAAATTTGACCAGTACTGTATGTTTTAAGGGGTTAGGCTACTGTGAAAACCCGAAAATCAGGATTATTTCGAAAAATTAATTTTAAAGAACTAAGTGAAATGATCGAAAAATCGTTTGGACGTTTATTCGTTCGTACATTAACGAATTTTTGTGCCAAATTGCATAAAAATATGAACAATTAAAGAAGTTATGAACAATCTCGCGAGGGACCGTTAAACGTGAGGCGCTCAATAGTGTACTTGATTTTGGCTACACGGTTGATCTGAAACAAGAAAACCGAGTTTTTTCTCAAAATAGATAATATTGGGTAAGACTTGACCGAGCTTTTTCTCGCTATCGCGTTTCGATTACAAACATTTTTTTTTTTAAATTTCCATTTCGATTTTTCGAGGAAGTATGACATCATTATTGTTAGTAATTAATGAAACAACGATCTTAAGAGGGAAATCGTCGGTCAGGAATAAACTACTATTACACTGAACAAGTGTAACAAATTTTAAGTCAATCTATTTATTAGATGTCGAAAAAACTCGTACACCGTTTCGAAAAATATAGTTTCGAGAAAAACGTGTTTAAAATTTGGCCTGTAGTTCTGTCGCAATCATAAGTTCACGTTTAATCTGCGATTCCTGTACCATATAGCTTCCACTTCAATTTGGGTTGCCTTAAGGGACGAACGAGTGTTCGTCATTTTCACAGTAGCCTAACTCCTTAAGTATTGGCGGGCCTTCAATGCGGAATAATATATTTTTTTAAATATCACACCTGTCGGTAAACTAAGTACGTCAGAAATTTAGTAATTAGTACATCTAGACCTGAATTATACACACCTTACCATATTTTTATAAAGGCTGAACACTGAGGTACTGGTCCAAACGATCTTAACCCAATAAGATCTTGATATCTTAAATCTGATAATCATTAAACCTATAGACGTTACGAATAAAATAATTCAATAAGAAAAACTAATGTTATATCTTTTTAACTTATTTCATCCTATTAATGACTACGAATGGCTATGACTTATAGAAATTATTCGAATAAGTTTAGTAAATATTCAAGCGCTTCAGTTTAATTAATATTAAATATGCAGCCTTGTATATATATATATATATATATATATCGTCGGAAGATAAATTAATAATTGCGTTGACGTTTTTATTATTAAAACGAAAAAAAAACAGCATTCTCGAACCAGAACATTCTTGAAAAAAGAATTTAGTTAATTCCAAACTAACTTACGCCTTTTAAGCCTTAGTTTTAAGGCTTTCACGGCTCTTTATGTAATTAAAAGAGTATGTGGCTTCCGGGTGGAGGGGGAAAGCCATATACTGTGGCCTCTATCCGGAAGCCACATACTCTTCTAAACTTACGTCTTCTTTGGGCAAGATATATTTTTGCTTAGTTTTTTTCATAATTCTCATCCATTTTTTAATAATTTAATTTTTTAATATATATATATATAAAATATTGATTTGATCATTTTTCATAGTAGTAGTAGTTTTATTTGCCAGGTATACCTTTTCGGGATTTGTCATGATAAACCCCCCCCCCCCCTCGCCCCACTTACATATCAATCAAATCGAGTTCTGTTTGCACAACTTTTTTAACAAGTTTTTTTGCAAAATGCTATTTTTTGTCTTACATGTACCTTAACCTTTTTAACTCTCTGCATACTCTTTTCTTTATTACTATCTAACATTGCTCTCTTTTTCTTAGCTTAATCCTGACTTCCACCTATTTCTCCATCACCTTCCACCTTGCATATCTTTCTGCACACTTTCTGCAACATATTTATAATTTCTCCCTTTATCGGCAAACTATCCATTCCATGCACCCACTGCTTCCTTTCTTGCTTTCTCGTTACTAACTCCTAGTCTTTTTCGCATACCAACAGGTACTCCAGTGTCTCATGCTCTTCTGTAAAAATCCTGCACCTCCAATCCTTTTCCCCCCTCTTACCTGCCCTTCGTACGTTTCCGCATCTTAATCTCGTCCCCATTTCCTCGCTCCTTGCCTTATCCCTTTTTCGACCAGTATTTCCATGGCCTTTTTTTCCCACAATGTATTTGTATTGTTCACTATACGTTGATTTTCGTTTTTTTTTCCTCTTCCTTCCTTACAATTACCTTTTTAGGTATTCTAATCCTTACTTTATCTCTTCGTCTCTTTTTTCCCTTATCATTGTTATTATCGCTTCTATTCCCATATTCCTTGCAACATTCTCAAAATTTTTTCCCCAATTTGACGAGAAACGTTAGATAACTTTATTAAACTAGCCATGTCAGTTTACTAGAAATGTTGTACCCAAAATTGTTAAACCTTAGGGATAATAGTTTAACAAAGATTGTATTTTCATTTGAAAAAAAATCATATTATATATTTTATAACATACAATTGATATCACCATTATATAACAGTACACTGGAAAGGTTGCGCAACGCCTTCGCGTGCAGGGTAGATAAAAGCTCGGGAAGTCATGAAATTTTCTGTTCCTGCCACCTGCATTAATGACTTTTGGGACGGTGTACATTTTAAATGTCACGTTATATACACTGCCGATTCCTTTCAATCAAACATAGCGCGATAGATGTCGATAGTAAAACCAGTATATTAATTTTTCGCTAGGAAGACGACGGCCAAAGTCTATGTGACTAAATATATTTCATGCAATGTGCAATGGCTGTGCGATCAAATTTATATTTTTATATAACTTTTTTGATTATGTAAATAAAATAAGATTTCAAGTATAGTATGCTCTATGAGGACATCACTGATCTGATCCCTACTTCGTAAAATCATGAACTTGATGTCCACTTGCATAACAAAGTGAAGGTAACAAAGGGTTATTTGAGGAAATTGTACACGGAGAAAAATACCGCCTCAAATTCTAACACTGGTTGCCAGAATTCTAATATTCAGTGCTAGAAGAGTATAGCATTTTACTGCCAGTTCGGAATTCTAAGACTTGTAATAGAAGTGTAAAAATGATTCTCACACCGTATAGTAAAAATGATGCGTGCATATTACATTTGAAACTATTCTCGCATTGGCGCGAGTCCTATATGCTGTATAGTAAAAATATGCCGAATAAAATGTATTATTTGTATCAGTTTACGTGCCATATCGTAGGTTAACATTTAAATTTCTTCATTATTACTATACCATAATTACAATTTTTATCCTCCATTCAATATTTTTGATATTTAATGATATTTTTATTAGAAGCATAGTATTGATTCTAAACTTTGAGGCCCCTGTTTTCTCCGTGTGGATAATATGACTTTTTCGGAACCCAGTCATGCAAAATACACTTCTGCGAAATTTATTTCCTAGAACGATCAAATTGCGATGATCTATATGTATACTAAACAGAATTACTACCTATCTGATCAACTCATATTCCTAAGGTTGAGCCATGGGACAATTTAATATTTTTTTCACCTGAGAGTTGAATAGTGCAGAGGAGAATATCCTTCGCCGAGGTTTTCTTCTAAACCATGCACGCTAAGTCATTGTACGGCATTCCCAGTGTACTTGTACGGTAAATATGTTATATTGTTATGATATCAAGATTATGTTATAAAAGTAATATGTTTTTTTGGCAATAGAAATAAAATATTTGGATAAATATTGACCCTAAGGTTTAATCATTATTCGTACACTGTTTCTAGTAAGCTAGCTTGGCTAGTTTAAAAGAAGTTATATCACTTTTGTGTACATTTGATTGATTTGAAAAATACAATAAAATCATTGCTTGAGTTGAAGTAAAAAAATAGATAAAGCAGAATTTTTTAATAAAATAAAACGCGTGTGTTCTCGAATATTACATCATGTATATATAGCAGGCAAGATAGCAGCTAGCAGGCAAGCCGCGCGAAGTGAGTCTCATACGCGCGGCTTTTCGCGCTGTTAAGGGGGGATTGTCTTTTTTTTTCGCAAAATTTACCGCTTTTTGGGAATTTTTTTGTGAAGAAAGTATATAACGGAAAACTTGTGAAACTTGGCATATAGTTTTATTGATCTGTTTACTACAAACAAAAAAATTTTTAAACAATTTCATAAAAAAATCCGCCTCCCACCCCCCTCGACGCGCGATGGTCCTTTTTTGATGGTGTGCACGATTACAGCCTTCACGTTCATCTTGCAACAAAAACCCAAAAAGCATTTTACTTTAGACACATATAGCTATCGTTCGATGAAGGGAAAAAAAAAATTGACGATTTGGTGACGTTTTGAACTTGAAGTATCGATTTTTCGAAAAAAATTGATCGATTTTTTGTTATAAATAAAACACTATTAAACGTATTGCTTTTTTGCTTCATCAAACGATAAAAGGATGTCAGCTGAGCATTCTGTCCAAATTTGAAGGCAATCGGTGGAATAGTTTTTAAGAAATCGTGCACACCATCAAAAAAGGACCATCGCGCGTCGAGAGGGGTGGGAGGCGGATTTTTTGATGAAATTGTTTAAAAATTTTTTTGTATGTAGTAAACAGATCAATAAAACTATATGCCAAGTTTCACAAGTTTTCCGTTGTATACTTTCTTCACAAAAAAATTCCCAAAAAGCGGTAAATTTTGCGAAAAAAAAAGACAATCCCCCCTTAACCAATGTGTCAATCAACCCAAACAAACGGGCGTATGTACTATGTTTACGACATGACGGATTGCCTTTTTTCGATCCAACTAAACCGTGATTGTGGAATTATTCTTAGGGTTGAAAAATTGCTGGGTAATTCGGCCGAAAATGATGAGATCTCGGGATTAAGGGGAGATGTACACCTAGGAGCCGGAAAAAGGTCATTTTTGTGATTTTTTTCAAGGAAAACTATTTGCAATTTCGGCTTGAGGTTTTAATTATCCAAAAGTATATACATTCAAAAATAGGTTTAATTTTCTTTATTTAAAAATATCAAAAATATACAAGGATATTGTATGATCCTTGGAGCGTCGTAAAAAAATCGGTACCCAAAATTTCTCGAAAGCCAATGAACCGATTGCCTCGAGGTTTTTCGTGGTTATTCTATACACCATTATCTGGTACTTGTCATAGCCGATTTTGAAAATATCGATGTATGACAAAATGACGGACGTTTGAACATAAATAGTGATTTTTGGGCCAAAAATTAGTTATTATTTTGCCTGTAAAACAAAAACTAAGTAGCGGAAAAAAAATCCTAAAAAATCCTACAGAGAAAAATAAAGAAATAATGTTCCAACATCATTCTCAACGTGATGATGAATCGATCAGGTTTGTTCTGCGGATCGCTGTCGTCCTTGACGGCCGCGGATCTCGGTAGCGTCGTGATCAAGGAGGCTTTGTCGAGGGCCAACGTGAAGGGGTCCGAAGTGTCTGAGGTGATACTCGGCCAGGTAAGTCGTCGAGCTCGAATAGGCTGAATTTCATTGACTTCTGTGATCTTCTCTTCAAGCGACTCGGGCTTTTTTTGGTGACGTGTTTGTAAAGGCAAGATGGTATTTTGGTTCAGTTTTTTTGTTTTCGTTCGTCTCCAGGCACTGACGGCGGGGCAAGGCCAGAATCCGGCTCGACAGGCAGCGATGAAGGCTGGTCTTCCAATTTCGGTGCCCGCATATTTAGTCAATATGCTGTGCGGATCGGGCCTCAAGTGAGTTTCTTCACCTATCGATCCGCTCGCGATACGTCGAGAGAAGAGAAACACTCGCATTCAGTACCGCAAACTTCCGTACTGCGGAATGAACGGGGATGCCCACGAGATAGCTAATTTTGACTTACGTTTTCGAATCGGTAGCAAAAATGTCAAATTCGAGTTTTTTTTGGGTTTGCACGAATATGCTCTCTTTGGGTTCCGCCTCGAAGAACTCGAGAACTCAATAGTATTCGTCGAATCTGAACTCTTTTGGGCTACCTCTGGCCAGCCTGAAAATTGAAGGTTTTTTGGATTCTTTGTAAAGTCTAAAATCCGAGAAAGGGTGGAAAAGGTAAACGCGAAAACTTCGGAAAATATTTATCGTACATTATTTTTCGTACTTTGACCACGTGATTTTGTTTTAAATTTATCATCGGAAAATCCACAAAGATTTTTGAACCTAATGTTATGGCGTGCTGAGCTGAATTTTTTAATTTCGAACGGAAAAACAAAGTTGCCGCACTTTGGAAGGAAAGATTTTTCTCGGGTCAAATTTCGCGTCGGTTTTTAGGCTCTGAAGGTAAGCCTCAAGGGGTTACATACCGTCAACATTTTTAAACATCTTTTCCATTTTCGTTGATTAGTATTCTTTGAACTTCAATGTGACTTTTAAAGAAAAAAAAAACATTATTCCGAAATCTTAGGCACGAAATTATGAGGGCAATTATGTGGCCGGCAAATTTAAAGCCGATTTTTTTTTTCAAAACCACATTTTTCGCGATCTGCGCGATAACTCAAACGTTTCTTTATTATATGTAAATATTTTATGATCGCAAATCAATTTTCTAGAGTACGCCGATATATTTTTTAATTTTCTTTTCGGTAAATATTCGGACGTGGGGCTCCTGCTAGAATCAGGCTAATTTTTGTCAAGCGTTCGAACAAACCCAAACAATCACAAACAAACCCAAACAAAATTTGCCTGATTCTAGCCGGAGCTCCACTTCCGAATATTTGCCTTCTTTTTTTACGACACTTTTCACAAACATTTGAATGCTACCAAACCTGGCAGATATTAGTAAAGTAGATACTGACAAAATGATCGGGAGTTTTCCATAAGCGTAATGTAATTAGCCCACGAAATACGTCGAGCTTTGGACATTTTTTTCTCTCTAAAAATCGGTACTGCGTATCGTATCCAAATTGCACAGGATGATCGGCAAAGGGATCGCAAACTTCCGGAGAAAAATTCAGCTCGGTGGTAGCGTTTCGCCCTAACCCCATAAAAAACTTAACAAGAAAAACGTCGGTCAAGACTAAACTACTATTACACTGAATAAGTGTAGCAAATTTCAAGTCAATCCGCTAATTAGATGTCGAGGAAACGTGTACACCGCTTTGAAAACCTTAATCTCGAGAAAAACGCGTTCAAGGGATCGTCACAGTGTAACGAGTCGAAAAATAGCTGACTCTCGCGATTTTCTTTTCGATGGTTTAAATACGCTAATCAGTCTGATTTTTTTTTTGTCAAATCAAAGCACTCATGAAGAACAGCGAATCAATTATTAGACGTTTATTTTAATTGTTCCACATTTTTTTTAATGGTTAAAAATGTCTTCGAAGAAAAAGGAGTCTTCACGCTTGTGGCCGTAAATATTATCTGAAACAGAATTTGTGAAAAGATTATTAATCACTATGAAAGCCGCTATCCTGCTGTCGAGGTTTTTTTTAAATCGAAATTGAGACAATGGTGGCGGTTTGAAGAAAAAAAAACGTATCGAATTTAGCCTTTTTTCGACAGTTTTTTGGTAAAAAAAACTGAAGGCTAAAAAGAAAGTTTCCATACGAAGATAAAGAATGGCGTGAAGAACGTGGTGTCAACATTTGAAAAGGATAGCTAGAAAACTCTTCCTTTGAGAGTGTACGCCGTTTCGAAAAACGGAATTCCGAGAAAAATGCGTCCGTGCGTGGCAGGATTTTTTGAAAATTTTACACTGTGGTGATTAAGCGGTTATACCAGCGTGAACGCTGAAAATTTGGGTGATTTTCGGGAATTTTTTTGGAGAAAAGTACTCAATTAAATGTTTCGCAAAATTAAGAATATATTTGGCTATATTTGACCAATATTACATAATTTTTTCACAGAAAAATATTGAGACCCAAGCGACTTATGTGCTGCCTTTGGAGGCGCCAAAAAAAAAGTTCCTCCACTGCTGACATGATTCCGGCCGATTGCGTAGCCGAAACCGAAAAAGGCAAAAAATATCGTCAAATTCGAAGGTATTTCCTCTACAATGACGTAGGATTTTCGAAAAATATAAAAATCTAACAAAATGGTGTAGTTATGAAAAAAAAGTCTGTTTTCTTGCCTATAAAATGGTCGTTTTTTTCAATGCCAAATCGTCAATTTTCCATGCAATCAAAAATATCCTACGTCATTGTAGAGTACATATATTCGAGAGTACTCAGTTCAAATTTCAAGTCAATCGGATAATTGCTCTTTGAGTTACAATGTCAGCAAATTTGAAAAATCTTATTTCGAGAAAAACGCGTTTAAAGATTTAACTATCGATTATTATACCTACGAGCGGTTGCTCTTTAGAAGGCTGCCATTCGGAGAGTACTAGAAATATGGCCTTGAAACTTTTACAGGATATTCGTGAAAGTATAAACTGTCGAAAAAGGCAAACAAAAAAATCGATTTTTTAAAAGTGTCCGACTGGTATAACCCCTTAAAGTTTGACTAACAGTTGCATCGTTGCGATCATAACTTTACCGTCATCGGCGATTCCTGCACCATATGTTGGGCCTTCCTCTTCAATGCGACTTGCCTCAAGCGACGAACGAGCCTTCGTCATTTTCACAGTAGCCTAGCTCCTTAATTATTTTTCTTCGACACAATCGAGTGTAAGTGAAAAACGCTTGGAGGCTCCGCTCTTCATGTCCCTTGGTCCGTAATAACTCTCCGCCGACCCTGCAGACCTTAAGGTTCGTTTGGGTTTATCAAAAATCCAAAATGCTTCCTGGAATGAGCAGTCAGTCAGCACCTTCAATTACAATTATAGCGTTTATCGCGAAGCAATCGGTCCCGGAAGGAATTAAGAAAAAAATCTTTAAATTTTACGAGTTCCCATCGGCTGTATTTTCAAAATCGATAATAACGTTAATTTACAAATTAACTTACAATTTACAAATTTACAAAATTAGAGTTAACAGATAATTAACAAAATCGATAATTAATTTACGAATTAAATTACAATTTACAAATTTACAAAATTAAAGTTAACAGATAATTAACAAAATCGATAATTAACGTTATGTGTCTATAATTACCATTAAACAAGAGACAAACAAATTGGCGACTGTTTTTTGTGCGTTTTGATTCGATATGAGAATTACGTGCGTAGCCAGCTGGAGATTTCTCGTAACGCGTGATAACTTTGCAGAGCCGTAGCCAACGGATACGTGACGATAAAGTGCGGCGAGAGCGAAGTGATCGTCGCCGGTGGCCAGGAGAGCATGAGCCGAGCGCCCCACACGTGCCACTTGCGGTCCGGAGTGAAAATGGGCAACGCCGTGATGGCGGACTCGATGCTGGTGGACGGTTTGACCGACGCGTTCACCGACGTTCACATGGGCGTCACAGGTACGTGTACGGCGGGCAACTTCGTGTATCCCTTTTCCTTCAGCTTTTCGCGAAGACTTCTCCACCGACGTGGAGACTGCACCGATGTCCAATGGTACTCCAAACGCCTTTGCTCCCGTCAACGAGTCATGCCTAGTTGCAACAGTCGAAAATAGCGCATTTTTGGGATTCTTGAGGCTTTAGGCCACGGGTATAAAATCATGTGCTAATTTGACTATTTTTTTTCGTGTGAAAAAATTATTCACTTATAAAATCAATTACACATCTATGTAGCATGGATATCAAGCTGTAAGAATTTTTTTTTCTCGCTGTACCAAATCTACATTACAATACCTAGAGAAGAACGTACGGAATTAGAAAAATATTGTTTTATTAAAAAGTTGTAGGTATCTGAACTTAAGAAATGAATTTTCAGTGAAAAATTTCATTATAACTGCTCATAAAATGCAAAGTTTTCGATTGTTCAGAAATTCCGTACGTACTTCTCTGCGAAATACAATTAGGAATATAACATGTAAATTTGAAGTAAATCGAGTGAAAATTGTTGAAGTTATTTGTCACGCCAATTGGAAAAAAGCTGTTTCGAGAAGTTTCGAGTAGTCGGCCATTGTGTACATCGAAAAAAAAATTCTAACAGCTTGATATTCATGCTAAATAGATGTCTAATTAATTTTATGAGTGAATCACTTTTTCATACGAAAAAAATTGTTAAATTCGCACATGATTTCATACTCGTTACGGTGGCCTAAGGCCTTAAGTAGAAAAACCTGATGATAAGTTTCGACAAAAAATAGGCTTCCAAAAACTATCATCAGAACAACCCTCTATGATATTTTAGTGTACCGATATTTCATTATAATCGATTTACAGCTAATGTCCGAGAAGCACCTCTCGAAAACGTCTTTTGTGGCGAGCCCTTCTGAACCAGGTTATCTGATACAAAAAATCACATTTCGTTGGTATATTAGTTTATCCTGTGGTTTATCGAAGCTATTTGCGAAATATCACATTTAAAGACATTGCGCGTGTTCAAAGTGAGTCTTGATTTTTGCCAAAAAAAGTAGGCATTTTTCGTTCATCAAATCGAGAATATACATCGGAAAAAGAAATCCTTCGAGCAAGTACTACATTTTTCCATCCAGAAAGAGCCTTAATGATTTCAGAAGAGTCGATGCGGTAGTTTTTTCTATATTTAGCTCACCGACTTTGAAAACGTACTGTCGAGAAAAGAGCATTCAAATATTCGAACAACACACATAGGGGTATTGCTGCTAATTAGACGGCCAAAAATAGAATTCTTTAAATTTGTCGCAGGTACATAAAAAACTGCAACCTGAGAATATTGAATAGACACTGAACAATGAGCGAGCCCTTCCTGTTACCCAGCTGGGACGATTTGTAATATATATAACAAAGAAAATAATTTTGACCATCTAATTAGCTTGAATACCCCTATGTGTGACCTACCGAGCGGTTCGATGAGCGTCATCGTAACGGCCTGTCGATTTTTAACCGATCCCATCTAAATTTTCAGGGTATATTCATAAGATGATATACTGTCAAAATATATTGGTTGTGAAAAAAGTAGTTTTTCAAATTTTACAACTAGACGTTAAGGTAATCCTATCACCAAGCTTCAATCCATAGGATTTTCATTTTTTTTCGAGCCTCGCTAAAAATATTAATAATCGTCTCTGTAAGATTTCAGGGTCGTTTATCGACCTAATTATAGAGAAAAAGAATATTAAAATTGCGTATTTTTCTGAAGGAATTCAGAGACGACATACAAAACCCCAATTTCCAGTCGCTACAAAAGTGTATATAATAGTAGGAGTCCGTCAGATTCTCACAAATGATCAGATTTATATACTTTACACTTGTAGTAATCGAATGCTCTCAGAAAAAATTGCGCTTATTGACCAAATTTTTATGTAATATAAAGTTTAATTTGAACTTCCGGTATTGGATTTATTACCACTTGCTACGATGAAGAGACGCGAAAGCAAGGTAACAGCTGAATGTAGTCCTAACCTCATCGCACGCATTCGAATTTCCACACATATTTCATTTTCAACCGACATATTTCGCCGGCACAAATTTTCCACGCTTTTTACCAGTCGTGGCCCGAATACAATGCTCTATATTTCCCGCACCTGACATTGTTTTGACAGATCGAAATTGAAAAGCATGGAGTCTAAACTCGCCGAATGAGTAAAAAGAGACGGAGATAGAACCAATGTTGCCAAATATCAAACCTAGAAATACTGCGCGAATCGTTGGAATAACTATTTTTTCATTTTTCTAATTAAATGTGAACGTTCATTAAACAGTTTACACATGGAAAATGTTGGTTGTTACAAATTATTTTTTTGCATATGTCAAAAATATAAATTGTACCAAACGGGTGCGATGGTCGAGTGGTTAGCGTGCTTGGCACTAAACCTGCGGACCGGGAGGTCCCGGGTTCGAATCCCAGTCCCGTACATTTCGTCGTGAAATGTTTTTCTTCGGCATTTCGCGGCCAAATACGACTCCGCAGTTTCCCTATACCCATGATAGAAAGCGGGGGGCAAAGGGACAAAAAAAAGTGAAAGAAAGGGAAAGTGTGGAAAAAGAAACAGTCACAGTGGAGGGGGAAACAAATAGGTAACAAACGCGAACAGCGTGTACCTAAGGAAAAAATAAAAAAAAATAATACAGATTGTACAAGTTTCAAGTATGATAGGGATTACCTTAAGCCCTATTAACGTAGATAAATAGTTGGTACATTCATCTTTTATTTACATCTTGAATAATGTGATTTATTCTCTCAAAAGCTAAACGAATATTTGCAAAATAATGTATAGATAATATAATACCACGTGAAATTTGAATTGCCTAACACCCTGAGAAATTAAAATACCCGAAAATGCGCGTGACAAACAAAAAAACCCTTCAAACCTCCAAACTCACGTTTCGTTTTCGCTCCAAGCTGAGAACATCGCGAGAAACTTCAAGATCGGCAGAGACGAGCAGGACCTCTACGCGGCGGAGTCCCAGCAGAAAGTCCAGCGTGCGATCACCGCGGGTTTCTTCCAAAAGGAAATAGTACCGGTCGTTGTTCCCGGTAAAAAGCAACCCGTCACCGTTTCCACCGACGAGTTTCCCAAGGCTGACACCACCGTTGAAAGTCTGGAAAAGTTGAGGCCGGCATTCGTGAAAGTAAGCCCACGTTTAAACAACATCGATAACTTTTTAACCCAGTGGACGCTCCCAAGGTCATTTCGAGGTCATTTTTTTTTTTTCAACGAAAACGTATATATCTTAACGCGGCATTTATCTTTCGACGAGAAAAAGAAACGGGTTATTTTTGTCCGAAACTTTTTTTACGTGAAATATTTTGTTTTCTCGCAACATTGTTTTATTTATTCTTTTACCGTTATTCATTATTCATTTGGTTTTATTTTTTTTGTTTTCATTTCATTTAATGATTATTTTTTTATAAATTGAAGAAAAGTGAAAGGTCTTTTACCAAATGCGATGAGACAATTTCCCTTCTGATGAATTGTGACGGTGCGCAGGTCGACGGGACCGTAACTGCGGGAAATTCGTCCGGCGTGAACGACGGTGCTGCCGCGGTATTGCTGATGTCAGGTGAATTGGCTGCCGCGAAGGGAATTGCGCCGCTGGCCAGGATCGTCGCGACAGCTCAAACCGGTGTCCAACCTGACCTAATGGGAATCGGTCCTATTTCGGCGGTCGAATCAGTAGTGAGTAGTTGATTGTCGTCATCGGTCGCTAGTTGCAACAATCGCTTAATGGACGGATCAGGTCTGGTATTTTTCTCACCCATGGAATCCTTGTGGAAAGGCGCCACTGAAATGCGATTATATGATATTTAATACGCGGTAACAAAATGAAGTAATTTCAACTAATATCGTGAAACCGTAGTGTCCGTTTGTAGATTCGAAGTTTCAGGCTGAACTTCCGGTATAGGGTTATCATCCGATGAATAACATTTTTGAAATATTGAGTCTGAAAAAATTTGTTGACGCGACTGGAGCTATTTTCCCGATAATAGGGTATTTGACTGTTGTGCGAAAATCATTTTAAATTGTTAATTACGTTACATTGTGCTCACGATATTTTTTTATCTTCGCGAATGTCAGTATTCACGATATAAATCGGGAATGAAAATTAAATATTCAACCAGACCGCCAAAACGCTTGGTCGTCAGATATGTAGTCATGTGACACTTGTGACGTCACAAGTAAACAAGGTAAAATATGGCCGCTGAGTTGTCGCACGGCAAAGCTTCCTCTCCATTCTTACTTAAAAGTTGATAATATGGTAACTATCACTACAAATAACTACGAATGAACAGACCAAGCAGGAAAATACACTGACATGAACTAGAATATCGCTAATTACTCGTCGCAGGACTCGTAATGACAATCTGTTTACTGGCATGTGGCGTCACTAGAGATCCAACCTATCCTGGAGCGTTTTCGCTCACGTGACCAAACGTTCAACTGAAAACGAAACTTCACGAAAACTGAAAAATTAGATTGTCAACGACTCGGTAGTAATCTTCGTAATATCATTAACGTAATAAAATTCAAGCCTATTGAGATAGGCTCGAATTACCTCAGCGGAATTAACACGATAGGGCGAATATGATTATACATATTATTGATACGTGATAAATGATAAAACTCCATAAATTGTTGTTTGCATATTTTGTGGCGGCTTCTATTCAAATTAATTTCAAAACAAAGCTGGGTTATGTTCGCCAAACGCATCAGCTGTTACTCGCAACGTTGCTAAGTCTGTGGGTGCTATTTCGTCGTTCTGACCATTTTCAACCGGAAATTGAAACTTTCTTGTAATGTAGTGCTTTAACTACACGGTGAAGATTGATTTCCTTATTTTTTACAATATCTATTATATCTAATCTATCTAATTTCAGTTTTCCAACGGGTTTAGTTGGATACGTGAGCAGAAAAACGACGATCAGCGCATTTCCGGTTGACCGTCTCCATAAGACGTCGTCCTTCGATAACTCAAAGTGCACGACTTTGCAGTTTTATTGCGAAAAAACTAAACGGTCAAAATAGCTCAAATTTTGACAATAGGCGCATAAAGTATTCATCAAAAGCATATAAAAATTTCAAATCCGAAAGTTGGATTCATAGTAATGATCGTGCCTCCTTAAAAATCGAAATAAACGAAAATAATGCACATTATTTCGATAAAATGATAGGAAATACTTTTTAAACGCTATATTCTTTAAGTATGACGAGAGAATGAACCATATTTTCAATATAGTCAAATACCCTACTTGGCATGTCAATATAAATGGCGCCAGAATTTCTGTCTCGTTGTTTTGTCGCAGTCATTCGAGAACGTGCAGTGGCATAGCCTGAATTTTTTCTCCGGAGAGGGCCTAGAGACCAATAAGTGGGTTCATTCGCAATCATCTTTGGTTTTAAATAAAAATGTACATAATAGTCGATAGTCACGTAACACAAATAAAATATGAAGATTTAATCACACCTTCCTGTCAACATTAATGTTCAACTCTTGCAATAGTAAAAAAAAATAATCAACTAATTTTTCATTATTCTTTAATCTAGTTAACAGTCTTAAAACTTTACTTTCAGTAGGTACTGAAATAAGTCTTGGTTTTCTATTTTTTACTGCAAGTCTGAGCAACACTTTTTTAGTTGGAATTATTTGTTCAGCATATGAGACATACACGAAAATTGTTCTTGAAGCATTGTGCTTCTGAGCCACGTTTTTATCCACCTCATGGCAGAAAAACTTGTCTGACATCCGGCGAAGCTCACTGCGTACTATCACTGAGTACTATCGCTGCTTGGAAAAGTTTGCAAGAGTTAGGACGGTACTCATTTTTAATACAGATTCTTA
The DNA here is from genome assembly GCA_951751655.1 of Ophion costatus. Taxonomy (NCBI): domain Eukaryota; kingdom Metazoa; phylum Arthropoda; class Insecta; order Hymenoptera; family Ichneumonidae; genus Ophion; species Ophion costatus. The sequence goes on along the minus strand of OX632364.1, from coordinate 31,411,787 downwards.
AATTTCCAGCATTTGTTTCATCATTTTTTAATGAAAGGATTTTTCTCATTACCATCGCTTCAGCTTCTAAGGCTGACGTATCATTTATTAAAATTTTCAAATAATTATTTATGAAATTCTCGCCGTTCTTCATATGCAATTTAACAAATACGTCCATATTGCCTGCAGAAAAATCGATCGTATTTATTTTTTATACAAGTCAGAAATTACGACGAAGAAAATAGTTCAAGTTATATGAAATTATTTTTTTATGCTCGCTTGAGCAAAACGAATGAAATTAATCGATTATTTGCATTTCATTATTTAGGATCGACTTTTTCTGGAGAAGGGGAGAGGGGGCACCGGGATATTCATTTAATGTGTCGAAAACAACAAAATCGATATTTTCTTAAATTTCAATTAGGCGTAAGCCCTTAGGATAGAAAACGGTTTCTTAAATTTATCCAGAAACTTGTTTTTTTGCATTTGAACTTTTAGCAAACGGTTTTCGAATAATTTTTAACATTGTCTTTTTCCCTATCGCAGTTGGAAAAGGCGAAATGGACGAAAGACGAGGTGGATCTGTACGAGCTGAACGAGGCGTTCGCCGTGCAGTCGCTCGCCTGTCTGAGAGCCCTCGGCCTCGATCCGAGCAAGGTCAACGCGAACGGTGGGGCGATCGCGCTCGGTCATCCCATCGGTGCCTCAGGGGCGAGGATTTTGGTCACTCTGTTGCATCTTCTCGAGCGACGAGGAGGCAAAAAAGGCGTTGCATCGCTATGCATAGGCGGCGGAATGGGAATAGCGATCGCGGTCGAGAGATCATAACGACGACAATGTACAACAAACCGAAATTCACTTCCGGCTATCCGAGTTCTGCCTCTACCTCGATCGTACAGGCTCACGAAGCGTTTATCTGGACATCATGTTCAAGGTCATGCAATAACCGCGAACAAATGGAACGCCGAAAATTCGCAATGACGTAACGAGAAAGAAAAATCTCTTTGCCTTCAAATACGTGATCAACGTTTTGATTCCGGAGAGAGGCCTATCAAGGGAGACTTCGTAAACTTGGCGAGCGGACGGAAACGTCGGCGATCTTTGTGGAGAATGCGATAAAGTTTGTGTGGGTTCGTTGGAACCTGCTTGCCTCAAGCCCAAACAAATGCGAAATGTCACCGAAAATGCCTCACATGAATTTCGTACCCTTTCATTTTTCGAGACATTGAAATTTGCATAGTTGAAACGTAATGTTCCGTTTTACCCTTGTATTTTTAGCCATTATCGTCAATTTTTCTCTACACCGTTGTAGACCTTCAAAGCTTAAAAAATCGTTTTAGGATCTTCAAAAAAACGTTTCACCTGTTGTAGTCCAAAACTGAAAAAAAAAATGCGTTCATTGCATTCCGGCGATGCAAACTTCGGCGTCGTTGATGTTCCTTCGCATTTTAATGGCGCCCAGCGTTTGGTGTTTTCTCAACGTCCTCGAATCAGTATATCTACCCAAGTATTGTCGAGTATTTTTGTTCGTGTTTCGTGTTTATACTTTGTCCCCTTACGCGAGACGTCGATAGATAAATTATTGTACTACAAGGTACACTATTTCCCGGGATTGCGGTGTAGGGCTATTTTTATAAAAACATATACACAGTAGTGAAAGAAAAACGGATTCGAACGTTTGTACAGAAATAAAAATTATATGCATTCGATACCTCGAACAAGATTTCTTTATTAGGAACAACGCTCTGCTCGCGTGTGCCATCCGACAAATGGCTTATAAAGCTGACTCTTGATAACTGGAATAATGGCGATCTTCGAGGGACAGAGCAGAATGAAAAATTATATTAATTATCTATCATTACAAATGATCGACTCTGGGAGCTTCCTAAAGAACTAGGAATAGCGACAATATGGGGTAAATATCGACGAGACGAGATTCTGAAGGCCCGCCAGGGCGTACGAAAGAACAATGGAAATTAAAATATACGAAAATATAATTATGCATCATGAAATAACATATGAACAATCTCATAAATGCAGTTGACAAATTGATGAAAAGATCATTACTGAATTAATCAGTATCAGCCGGTAAGCCACGTGGCTTAGCCGGATAAAAACCTTCGTTACTCTCGCCATCTCTATCGAAACACTTGTAGGCGTGATCCAAATTGTGTCTTGCTATCATCTCGATCGAAGGTACGCAAATCTTGGAATGAAACTTCATCATTTTGCACCACAGGGTCTCGACCGGAGCCTTGTCATCCGTGTGACAAAAATAAGAGCCCCAGAAGTCAGAGTAGAACATTTTTTCATCCGTACGAGGTACCCCGTATTGCGGATGGCTTTCGGACCGCAGTTCCTCACTGACGACCAAGGCGTCACAAGTGCTCTGAGAACCTGCACCATAAACATCCTGGATGAGATTATCGCCCACGTAGAGACATTTGGGTCTTTGTTTTAACGTTATTTTCCGGAGGAAAATGTATAGCTTTCGCCAACTGCCTCTGGAATAAATTTCTCCTCTGGTCAATTCCTCAGGCTCAACCTTGAACCCCTCTTTGTCGCCGGACAGTTGCAAGAACGGTTTTGCCTTCTCGAAGAATTGGGGTTTCTCGGCATTGCAGACTACGATGTCGAACAGCGATCTCCAGTCGTCGCCCAGGGCACGTCGAGCTACAAAGTCTGTGTAGTCCGCCCGGGAATCTGTCACCAGGAAGGTAATCTTGGTTTCCTTGACTCGCCTCAACCAAGCCAGCATTTCAGGGCTGCACTTGTTGATGTACGCTTCAGGATTCTTCTTCAGCTCTGGAAAGTATTCACCCTTGTCCGTTGCGAAGTTATCCCCCTTGAAGACGGCTGCCCGTCCATGCTGGACTTCCTGCCAGAGCTCGTCACCCATGAAAGATTTCCCCACATGCAGAGAATCTACCGCTCGAGCGTATACCAGCAAGGCCGACATGTCGGAGTAGTCCGGCAGGCTCCATTTATCGGGGGGCAAGCCGTGGCTATAGTCCAGCGGATAGTGAGCAAGCGAGTCCGACTTGCACGAATTTATTCCTCCTCCGTAATAGCGCGACCGGATGTCCTTCTGACACAGCGGCTTTGTGCCGTGACTGGCTTCGAGAATCGTACCATCCTCGCTCAGCTTCAAGATGTTGCCCCACTCGACGTCCACTACAAGCCCCTTCTGCAAAAAGTCCATGTCTGCCCACCGCAAAGGAGCACCGAGGTAATCCGCGTCGGCGTCCCATCTCTTGATCATGAACTTCGACAAGACCGAGTACTCTAGTCGCACCAAGTTCTCGATGTTGTAGGAAACCAGGGTGTGGTTCAGGTCAAAGCCAATGCAATCGTAGTTGCTGAATTTAAAGCCCATGGCAAGCGATCCGACGAATGATGACGCGTCGTTGAGAGTGGACGGCAAACGCTACCGTTAGGTACGTTCGGGCTAGAGTTGCCTCGTGATTGCCGGGAAATAATTCTTATCGTAGCTTCGACGATGAACACTTATCAACTTTAATCCGAACTTTAAGGAATTTTTATAGTTGAATTAATGTGGCTTTTTTTCTATTTATTTAACGTAAAAATTCGCGTGCGCTGGCATCTATCCTTTGTTCGCAACTCGGATCTTGTTACCCATTTGCGTATCAACGTGCACGACAACGGATATTTGAGCCGCCCATTGTTTTGGCGGAAGGCCGTATTTTGTGAGGGCATGAGGAGGGCCCTTCTGAATCATTGGTTACATTACAGTGGCCCTTAATAAAAATATGTCACAATCAATTATCATACCCAACGATAAACTGGAATAAAAAATTTCGCGTTAATTTAGTAGGTTCAGACATTCTTATATTTTCTCTGAAAAATCCCGGCTACGAAAATTCTTCTAGTCACATTTTTCGAAGTTTTATTATCGATTTTTTCGTTAAATGTTCGAAAATCCCGCGGTTATAATGTCGGTACGGAAACTAGATTTTTTTACACGCGCGAACAGTTTATATAAGGTATATAGGGTTATTTGGTGTATAAATTATTAGATAGATATGTGCCCAGCATGTCATCTTTATGAAGCGCCATATAAATGAGAATTTAGGTTTCGAAGACTTAAAAAAATACCAAAAATCATTCGAGTTATCGCGCAGATTTCGAAAATGTAGATCGGAAAAAACCGGTTTTAAATTCACCTGTGCGCGAGCAGGCCCCATTCGCACGCGTGGCCACACTTACCCTTGAAATTCCGTACCTCATTGGGATTTTTAATTAATGAATTTTTCTTGAATAGGCCTGTCAACGGGTTGCACCTAACTTGGCAGGAAAAATGAAAAAAATCTGGGAAAACGTGTGCAGGTTTTCAATTTTTTTTACATGAAAGAGTATGCTTTTAAATATCTATTCCAATTGTTGTATTCAAAAATATTTATAAATGTGGTAGATCCAACAGATGTGCAGACGACTGTTTGAAAAAACGTCCTTCGCGGTGACCACTGCTGCTCGGAAACAAATTATCCGAAATGAAAAAATCAAACGCATTTAGTTTGTGCATAAAATTATCCAATGCTTGGTCGAAGGATTCAACAAATTGTTGATTTTTTTTTAATGGCCACAGTCCAAAGTGAAAGTATCGATTTTCGCAGAAAAAAAGCGATGCATCGAAAAAAGATGCCACCGTTCAAGTACTGTTTTTTTATACGTAAAAGAAGCATGTGAAATTCGCCGTTGATTGGTGCAGTGATTTTCGAGATATCGTACCGATGTTGGGAAAGTTGTTTTGAAAAAAAAAACGCGTTTCACGTTTGTCGGTTTGCGGAACCTACAATTAAACGCCCACAACTACCTCCATTTTTAACGAATTGACATGAAATTTGCATAGTTGAAAGGTAACGTTCCGTTTTTTTCCCTTTATTTTTAACCATAATCGTTAATTTTTCTTTACACCGTCGTACATTTCCACAACTTAAAAAATGGGTTTAGCATCTTCGAAAAACATTTCAGCTGTTGTAGCCCAAAAATGCAAAAAAAAATATCTTCATTGCGTTCCAGCGATGCAAACTTCGGCGTCATTGATCTTCCTTCACATTTTAATGGCGCCCAACGTTTGGTGTTTTCTCAACGTCCTCAAATGAGTATCTCTAAAACCAAGTATTGTCGAGTATTTGTGTTCGTGTTTTGTGTTTTTCCTTTGTTTCCCCTTATGTGAGACGTCGATAGATCGATTATTGTACTACAAGGTACACACTATTTTCCAGGATTGCGGTGTCAGGGCTATTTTTATAAAAACATTAGTTTATAACACAGTATTGAAGAAAGAACGGATTCGAACGTTTGTACAGAAATAAAAATTATATGCATTTGATACCTCAAATAAGATTTCTTCTTTCGGAACAAAGCTACTAGGCTTATATTTTACGACACCAAACCTGGAGGCTAGAACTTTTTCGTTAAAGTATTCGATGCAGCTGTCTTCATTCCCAGACGGAGAACTGATTTGTACAACCCAATATACCTTGGTGAATACAATGAGCAAATAGACGAAAAGATCATAACTGTATTAGTCAAAATCAAAACGACAGTAGTCCTCGTGGTTTAGCCGGATAAAAACCATCGGCACTCTCGTCTTTTCCATCGAAACATTCGTAAGCGTGATCTACGTCATGTCTCACAATCGTTCCTATCGAAGGTACGCAAATCTTCGAGTACTTCTCTATGAACGCGCACCACAGGGTCTTGACTCGGTCGTCCTCACAAAAGTAAGAGCCCCAGAACTGGGAGTTGATGATTTTTTCATCCGAACGGGGATGGCTGTGTTTCAAGGTGCTCTCGAAGCGCAGTTCCCCGCTGAGGACCACAGTGTCGCAATCAACTTGAACACCTGCAGCGTAAACATCCTGGATGAGATTATCACCCACGTAGAGACACTTGGGCTCTTTATTTGTGATCTTGCAAAAGAATTCGTGCAGCTCTCGCCAATTGCCCTTGGAATAAACTCCTCTTGTCAATTCCCCAGGCTCCATCTCTCCGTCCTCTCGGTGGCCGGACAGCCTGACGAACGGTCTCTGAGCGGTGAAGAATCCGGGTTTTCTGGCGTAGCAGACAACAATGTCGAAAAGCGATTTCCAATCGTCGCCCAGGGTGCGTCGGGCTATGTAGTCCGCGCAGTCCACCTGGGCTCCTGTCACCAGGAAAGTTACCTTTCTTTCCTTGACCCGTCTCAACCATGCGAGCGTTTCGGGACTGCACTCGACGATGTACGCACCAGGATTCTTCTTCAGCTCCGGATAATATCCACCCCGGTCGGCCGCAAAGTTTCTGAAGTCGAAGATGTTTATCAGTCCATCGAGGATGTCTGGCCACACCGTGTAAATCACAGGAGAACCCATCGCGTCCAGAGTGTTCACCCCTCGAGCAAACGTAAGCGAGATTGGCATCTCGAAGTAGTCCAGCAGACTTCTCATTTTCATGGAAATGGCGTTGGGTGAAATGTCCAGTTGATCACCCACCAGCGCATCCGTCGCGTACCATCTTCGTCCAGGGTACACCCTCTCGATCTCCTCTAGATGCAGCAGCCTCGTGCCGTGACTGGCTCGGAGAATCGCGCCATCCGCCCCCAGCTTCAGAACGTTGCCTGCGTCGTGGTCCAGCACGAGGCCCTTCTGCATAAAGTCCAGGTCTGCATCCAGCAAAGGAGCACCCAGGAACTTCGCGTCCCAACCCTTTTGCTCGATCATGTACTTCGACAAGAGTGAGTACTCCAGTCGGACCAAGTTGCCGATGTCATAGGAGGCCAGCGTGTGGTCCAGGTCGAAGCCAATGCAGTCGTAGTCGCTGAACTTAAAGACGCCCATTGGAGGATATCTGACGGATCACGACGCGTTGCGGGACAAGGAGATTGGAAGGCAAACACTGCTGTTGTGTACGATCAGGTTGGAGTTACCTTAGGATTGCTGGGAACAAGCTTATCCGGACTGCAAGGAGTTTTTATAGGTGAAGAAAAATGCGAATATAATTTGACAGGCGGATTAAATTGATGTTTTCCCTCTATTGAAGTTAACAGAAAAATTCGGCTACGCTATATCTATCGTTGTTTGCAACTCAGATCGCGTCACTTATTTGCGCATCAGCACGCGCGATAACGAATATTTAAGCCACCCATTGTTTATTTAACGTTTTTTTGCCCAGCCGCCAGCGGTGGAGAACGAGGGGAGCGCCCCATCTTTATGCACGGAGCCGATTGACTATTACCAACTGTTGCCTACAAAATAGTCGTCGTAGTAAACGGACGGTACCGAAAAACAATGCGCATCTATTTATACAAATACGCATTTTTGAATATTCGATGATTATATTCAATATTTTCTTTACTTTGTATAACGAGTTACATCCACCTAGGTGGGTAAGAAAAGGATTTTTCAAAAATGTTTTTGTCCGATAGTATCGCCTTTCAGTTATATCCCCGGAAAATTTCATTGAGATATTTTCAAAATAGGAATGTTTCCAGCAGCCCCCTGAACTGGCCTACTATTCTTATACGATAAACGAAAACGCGTTTTGTCCCGGCTTTCTAGTTCTCAAAAATGCCACTACCTAGCGTTGGTTGTTATGTGACAGCCATCGGCTTTAAATACTCCGATCTGCTGAACGATTCGATATTTTCGTGAAATATTCTAGTTGCTAACGCAAAGCTGAACATTTCAATTATCATTCAGATCCATCATACACGCGAATAATCGTTTTCATAAAGTTATCTACAATAGACGTAATACAATTCACGTAAAATAATCGAAACACCGCAATGCAACATACATATATATGCATGCCTGTCACACGACTACTAGCGCCGCAGTGCGGCAAGGACATTTTGCGAACAGCATTTTTCTACCAGTGTCAGGGGGCTGGTTTCCAGCAACCGCAAATTGAAAACATATTGTTACAAGATGGCAGCTTATAATTAAAGGAATGCTCGGGAGTGCCTATTTGATTTTGGAGAAAATTGTCAGTGAATTGAGATAAATACATTGTAAAAAAAGATCTATAAGTCACGTGACAAAGAACACCAATCAGAGCGCATGACGTCACACTTTGCAAAACACGAACGAGTCGACGCTCTACGCACACTGCTTATACTAGGTTGGTACTGTTCTTCGTCTTAAAATACAATTTGTGAGATTTTTCGATTGTTTTTTATTTTACTCGAACTGTAATAATGGAGACTGGATTCGTGTAGGCAAATAGTTCGAATTTGCCTTGGATGAACTCCATAATGGTGGCCAATTTCTTTACGACAAACAGCGACTTCTGCTCTGCAGAATTCAGAAACGTGAAGACTTCCATGTAAGGATACCCTAAAGAATTGTTAATTATGCAACGAATAATGCATATAGCATCAATAATATTACAAACTCTGTAATAATTTGAATAAATGTTCGAGATTACGTTTTGCTTAACAACTTGTTTTGTTTTATTTTATTGCAAGTCCTCAAGACAGTTTTACGGTGATGAATAGAATTTCGAATGCATCCTTATTCATTTTAAAGTATTCGTCATTGTATTTGTTTGGAGATCCGTATTTTGCAGAGTATGAGGTCGAATGGATTAAAACGCGATTTTTGAAGAATGTACTGCATTTAAATGCATGAAATTTAGTGGTTTATTATGTATATGTGAACAATTTTAAACACTCCTAAAAATAGGCAATGGCCCTATTGAATGAGCTGCAGCTTCTATCAGTCGGCCGGGCGAGCGGTGGCAGCACCGTACTTCAAACTTTTAACGCGTTTTTCTCGGAACACTGTTTTCAAAGTTGGCGGTCATGATATCTTGAGAACCACTTGATGGATTGTTTCCTTATTTACAGGAGATACGATGAGAAATATTTGGAGGTCGTTGACAATCTCACTGTGCAAAAATTGATCTTCATATTTGAATAGTTACGTAAAAATGACGACTTTTTAAAACAGATTTTGCATGCTCGAGAGAGACCACCGCGAAACGTCGTGAATAAAATTTCATCATCTGCCGGCGGCCATGTTCTTCTATGTTTGAGCGGTTATTATTTAAAGGCTCTCAATATATGTACCGTTGTGTTAAAAAAAGCAGCAACGGTTTCGATCGCCCTAGCACGACGAAAATCCGCACAAAGCGGAGAGCGCGATAACATATATAGGTAAAGCCAGCGTCGAGCCTGTCAGCTATAGATATAGTAGGAGCGCAGTAAAGAAAAGTAGCACTGTGTTTCTATCGTCCAAGGTCGACGAAGATGCGCACAAAGCGGAGAGCGCGATAACATATATAGGTATAGCCAGAGTCGAGCCCGTCCGCTATAGATATCCTGGAAGCGCGGTAAAGAAAAGCAGCAACTGTTTCGATCGATCTAGCTCGACGTAGATTCGCACAAAAGGGTCGTCCATTAATCATGTGAGACCCAAAAGGGGGGTTGGAGGGTTCGGATATCATCACGATTGATCACACTGGGGGGGGGGGGTTGTTGTGACATACACGTATATTTTTTTGGTAACTGCGCGGACAATGCCATTTAAATATACTGACAACATATATTACTTCGTTTTTCATAATAAAATACCATACTCTCTATAGCTTGTGGCTGACATTTCGTAACAAAAGAAATACACGCGATGTTACTGGCGCGGGGGGGGGAGTACCCTAGAACCTCACCACATATAACCATGGAGTGGGAGGGTTCAAAAAGCGGCCTAAAAAACTTTACGTGATTAATGGACGACCCCAAAGCGGAGAGCGCGATAAAATATATAGGTATAGCAAGAGTCGAGCCCGTGAGCTATAGATATACTAGAAGCGCGGTGAAGAAAAGCAGTAACGGTTTCGATCGCCCTACCACGACGAAAATCCGCACAAAGCGGAGAGCGCGATACATATATAGGTATAGCCAGAGTCGAGCCGGTCAGCTATAGATATAGTAGGAGCGCGGTAAAGAAGAGTAGCGCTGTGTTTCAATCCTCCAAGGTCGACGAAGATCCGCACAAAGCGGCGAGCGCGATAACATATATAGGTATGGCCAGAGTCGAGCCTGTCAGCTATAGCTATAGTAGGAGCGCGGTGAAGAAAAGCAGTAACGGTTTCGATCGCTCTAGCTCGACGAAGATCCGCACAAAGGGGTCGTCCATTAATCATGCGAGGCTCCCATGGGGGGGGGGGGGGTTCGGATAACATCACGATTGATCACACTGGGGGGGGGGGGGGGAGGTTGTTGTGACATACACGTATATTTTTGGGTAACTGCGCGGACAATGCCATTTAAATATACTGAAAACATATATTACTTCGTTTTCGCAATAAAATATCGTATTCTCTATAGGTTGTGGCTGCCATTTCATAACAAAAAAATACACGCGATGTTACATGCGGGGGGGGGGGGGGGCGTACCCTACAACCTCACCACATATCATCATGGGGGAGGGGGTGTTCAAAAAGTGGCCTAAAAAACCTCACGTGATTAATGAACGACCCCTAATATTTCGTACATATATATATAATAAATCAAATATAAATAATATTAATAAAGCACGTATTAATAAAACAACTCGTGTTGTTTTATTCACAGGGCCTTATTATATAATAAGCACATAAGGTATAATAATTATATAATAAGTACAACACGAGTAATTTAACAGTAAATTTGAAAATACCTCCTGCTCCTTCTTTGCCGTTGCCATCGCAAATAAACAATTAAATCCGCTGAAAAAGAATTCGCTTGCGAAGGTTTTATATAGCTGGTGTACACGACAGATATATTTGTGTTTGACAGGCGCAAACAATTTTGCCGCCATAACACGGCCAGTTTCACCTTATGCAGTTTTCTATTATTATATATTATCGGTTCCCAAGAACAATTGCGACGCCTGCGGCGGAACTGAGCACTACACGTCTGAGGCCGATTGAAAGAACTGTTGAGTAGGGAGTGTCGACTCCTTCTGTCTAGTCTCCTTGGGAGTTTGGCTCATTTTTATACGAATAAGAATGATGCGACGACGGAGCCGACCCATATATATAGTATTAATATATCGGTCGACCAAGTTCTAACGTCAAAACAGATCGGTCGTGAAAATAACCACTTCGAACGACTTTATTCGTGCTTTTCAAAATGTCCACACGAGAATTTAAAGGGGAAAGCGATTTTAAAAGTGAAAAAGCAAACCTGTCTAGGGAATTTTATCCTATCTGCATACTCAAGTTTTGTAATACATAGTCGTTTTTGTACTCCGATAAATTACGTACGAGACCAAAAAAACATTAATCTTTCAATCGAAAAAAGCATTCGTCTGTGTGCAGTCAGAGGGTTAGTCCGATGACTAGTCGAACTGTGTCTATTTTTTCAGCTCCGTGGTAGAATTTTTAGCAGATATAAATAATATACTAAAAAATATCTGGAGATTTTCATAAGCGACATGTTATTAGCCCACGAAATACGACGGGTTTTAGATTTGTTTTTCTTTAAAAAAACGGTACTGTGAATCCGAACCCAAACTGCACAGTACGATTGGCAAAGGGCCGATATACTTGCAGGAAAAAATTCAGCTTGCCGGTCGCATTTTAACCTCGTCCCACACAGCCTTGAGTCTGATGATCAAAATATAGACGTTGCGAAGAAAATGTTAAAAATGTGTATTATATTTTTCTAACTTATTCAATCCTATGAATGATTCTTATAGAAATGTTTAAAACCAATTCTGTAAATATTGAAGCACTTCAATTTAATTGAGGACATGGCTCACACTAGAGCATGCATATCGGTTTTCGATAATATCGAACCGAACTATCGGAATCAAAATTCGCTATTGGACTCGAACAATACCGATATCTCGATATCAGAGTTGAACACATAAAAATATATTTATAATTGTTATTATGTCCATTTAAGTTAGTTTGATTACGTTTGACAGCCTTAAAATATGATTACCTCCATTAAATGTTTCCAAACTGTCAAGTTATTTATCCACGCGTGTGGAATCAGAAGATCGCCTCTGTGCCGGGATTCTCTAACCTTATAGCGACAGTTTTCGTTATCGTTAGCTAGCGACAGCCAATGAGAGACGCCCCTTCTTCTGTAATTCTCCATGCGATTGGCTGTCGCTAGCTAGCGATAACGAAAACTGTCGCAAAACGTTAGCGAATCCCGGCACTGAAAAACGAAACTTCAGATGCCCTGTTTTTTGCGGTCACTTGCATACGGCCAAGTTTTCTCCTAGACGGATCACATTTCGGGCAAACGAAGAGAAGTTCATCGTTCAGCAGAGCGGAAGGCGTGTCTGCCATACTGAAGCTTGTTCTTCTAAGAACATTCTGAAGAAAAACAAGTTTAACCCAAATAAACCGACGCTATTGTTCGGCAAGATATATTTTCGTTTATTTTTTTTTTCAGTAATGTTTTTCTGTTCTTTTTTTAAATATATTTCAATGATAATTATATGTGTATATATTTATAGTTTTAACTTTTAATTTTAATTCTCTTCAATGTACTATTAAAATTTATATAATATATCAAAAGTCGATATATTTTCAATAATACAATTTTTATTTTTATACTTTTGAATTCTGATTGTATGTTTGACTGTACCTACCGCTTGTTTTTTTTTAATTCTTCGTTTCTCGAAGGATAATATTCAATATGGTCCCAATTATTCGCATACATTTATAGAGCATTGGCTCGTTGGCTCGTCAAAAAATCTCACGCATAATTAAGGCGTTTCAACTGTTGTAGCCCAAAAATGAATTTCATTGCATTCCAACGATGCACACTTTGATGTCTTTAATTTTCCTTCGCCTTTTAATGGCGCTCGGCGTCCGGTGTTTCGTCAACTTTTTCGAACTAGTATCTCTAAACAAGTATTGTCCTTTATTACGATTTTGTCCTTTTGTACGATTGTCGATAGAAAAATTATTGTATTTCACGGTACAAAGTATTTTCGGGTATCGCAGTGTTAGGGCTATTTTCATGGAAACATACACGAGTGAAAAAAAAACGGATTCGAACGTTTGTACAAAAATGAAAATGATATGCATTTTATAGCTCGAATGGGAATTCTTGCTTAGGAACAAGGCTTGGAAGAATCGGCAGTTTGTTTATAGTCCTGCATCGTTACATCACTCGCGATTTCTTTCTCTTTCAACAATCGCTCAACCGCCGCTCTTCCCTCCAGCTGGGTCTGTTGGGTTCTCTTGGATCTGAACGTGCGTTTGGTGCTCGTGCTCTGCTCGCGTGTACCACCCGACAAATGGCACAGCCCACTCTTGATGGCCGGAATAATAGGAATCTTCGAGGAACAAAGCAGAATGAAAATTCGTATCGATTATATATAATAAAAGCGATCGACCTTGGGCACTTTCTAAGGAAGTGGAAACAGCGACAGTGGGAGGCAAAAGTGGAGGAGATCGTCAAGGGCCGTCAGGGCGTACGAAAGAACATTGTAAACGAAAATATAAAATATAATTATACACCACAAGATAACATATCAATTATATGCACACGAATGCAATCGACAAATCAATGAAATGAAAAAAACATTCAAATCGGGAGTAAGCTACGTGGCTTAGCTGGATAAAAACCATCGGCACTCTCGTCGTTATCATCGAAACATTCGTAGGGGTGATCTATGTCGTGTTTCGCTAAAGTTTCCATCGAAGGCACACAAATCTTTGAGTACTTCTCGATTATCGCGCATGACAGGGTCTTGACTCGGTCGTCCTCGTGACAAAAGTAAGAGCCCCAGAGCTGCGAGTTGAGGATCTTTTCATCCGAACGGAGGTGGCCGTCGTTCGGAGTGCTCTCTGAGTGCAGTTCCTCGCTAAGGACCACGGTGTGGCAATCGACTCGAGCAGCTGGAGCGTAAATATCCTGAATGAGATTATCACCCAGGTAGAGACACTCGGGCTCTTTATTCGTGATCCTGCTAAGGAATTCGCGCAGCTCTCGCCAATTGCCCTGGGAATAAATTCCTCTAGTCAATTCCCCACACTCTATCGCTCCGTCCTCTCGGGTGCCGGATATCCTGACGAACGGTCTCTGGTCTGTGAAGAATCCGGGTTTTTTGGCATAGCACACGATGATGTCAAAGAGCGATCTCCAATCGTCGCCCAGGGCGTGTCGAGCTATGAAGTCTGCGTAGTCTGCCTGTGATCCTGTCACCAGGAAGGTCACCTTCGTTTTCTTAACCTGCTTCAACCAGGCGAGCGTTTCAGAGCTGAGCGCGTTGATGTACGCACTGGGATTCTTTTTCAGCTCCGGAAAGTATCCGCCCTGGTCCGCCGCGAAGTTCGCCCAGTCGAACATGTCGATCAGTCCGTCCAGGATATCCGGCCAGACTGCGTAACTCGTGGGAGGCCCTGCAGCGTCCAGAGAGTCCACCGCTCGCGCGAACGCCAGCGAGGCCGGCATGTCGAAGTAATCCAGCAGACGTCTCGTCTTTAGGGCAACTGCGCCGTTCCAAGTGTCCAGGGGATCGCGCACCAGCGCATCCGTTGCGTACCATCTTCGTTCAGGGTATGCCTTCTCGATCTCCTCCGGATGCAGCAGCCTCGTGCCGTGAGTGGCTCGGAGAATCGCGCCATCCACGCCCAGCTTCAGAACGTTGCCCGCGTCGAAGTCCAGTACTAGGCCCTTCTGCATAAAGTCCAGGTCTGCGTCCAACAAAGGAGCTCCCAGGTACTTCATGTCCCAGCCCCTTTGCTTGATCATGAACTTCGACAAGAGCGAGTACTCCAGTCGGACCAAGTTACCGATGTTATAGGAGGCCAGCGTGTGGTCCAGGTCAAAGCCGATGCAGTCGTAGTCGCTGAACTTGAAGACGCCCATTGCGGGAAATCCAACGGATGACGCTGTGCGGGACGAAAAGGACAGAGGGCAAACACAGGCTTTGGGGTCAGTGGGATGAGAACTCCCTTGGCAGGGGCGGGACGTAAATTTTTTCGCGTTTGTCGCAGCTAGGATGTGCAATTTGTGCGCGGAACGGGTACTGGCACGAGTACGAGAGAGAGTCCTTAGCATAATTCCGACGATGAAAAGTTTTCAACTTTTATCGGAATTTTTATAATTAGGAACAAATGAGAATGTAATTGTTTTCAATTCAACAAAAAAAATCGAGTGCACCGGCGTCCATCTTTGTTCACGGCTGAGCACGTTTTTTCATCAGATTCCGCGTTTGTACGCGCGATAACGAACATTGAAGCCAACGATCATGTGACATTTTTGCGAATTGTGGCGCGGACTTGTCTCGCTCTTGCGGCGCGGCCGCTGACGTCTCTATCGCGCGCACGGCAACAAGACGCCGTCAGTGTTTCCATACAAGGGCCGCCAGATGTCACGCGTAAGCGAATAAGATCGCGACAGTACCGCGTTTTAAATGAGATTTCCTTGGTTCACCTGGTTTTGGAGTCTATTTTCAGTAAACCCAAACCCAAACAATCTTTGGTTTGACAATAAGCACGTGACTCGGTTCATTCCCTAGTCATTTTCACCCCACGAAGTATATGCAAGGCGTTTTAGAGTGCCGGAAGTTTCAGCAGGAAATTTTGTCGATCTCTAGCGAAAAGTTCAAAAAATGTTACTCACTGTTGCCGGTACGTGGACGTAGCGAATATTGCGGGCGTGAATGAAGAACATTTCGTAGGGAAACCTGTCGCCCCTCGGATCAGTGAAAATGCAATCTCGCATCACGATGTTCATCCATCTGCGAGAGGAATGAGAAATGGAAGACAGTGCCGCGCGAAATCAGCTGTCAGTAAGCGAAGAACGCGCGCAGAAAAAACATTTTACCCGTCAGCTTGCTCGATCGTGCCGTAAATCGATGCTTCGTTACGTAAGTCGACTGTGGTTCGCTCACCCTCGACTGCTTTCAATAAGATTGCCAAACTGTTGAACAGCAAGAATTTCTCTTTGTCGGAGGACGGTTGGTCTGACATCTCGAGATCCGGCTCTGTACGTTGTGTGGACTAACCTAACATCGACAACCTGTTGCGGTCCATAGAGCATGGAGACTGGAGAGTGTGGGAACTAAGGGGTCTGATTGGTCCGTGGTGTGGTGAAAAATGAGTGGCGCTGCTATACCGAGACGACATCTCGCTAATGTTATGAAAATGTAGTGTTTGTACATTGGTTTTTTCAGGCTGCATTTAAGGAGGTTCGGACGTTAGGTACAATATGACCTCGTCTAGGCTATACTGAGTCTTGACACTTTTTTTGAAATTTGTTTACAACAAAACACAAGAGATAAAAAAATAGTTAAAAGTATACAATTTTACGTGCGGTCAGATGGGCAAGACGTTCACGCTACGGTTGATGTACATTTTTTGACTATTCAGCACCAAAATAAACCATTTCTAACAACGGATTAACGCAAACAACCTTTGTAAGCATTGAGAAAAAACCCATCTTGTCCATCGTAAACTATATATATTCAATATTAAACCATCAAGGCTTGATAAAAGATTACGAATCTTGGCTGGCGAATGAAAAGCATTGCTACCACCTTAAGTGTTGGTTGTCAACACTTAATATTAATTAATGACAATAATAAATGATCTTGTAATATAAATATGAATAAGCATCATTATGAATTACTAAAAATTTCATTCTGAGCTGGATAAAACATTTACCAACGCCTTTTTTCATAATGATAATCGATAATGTTTCACGTTTGCAAGTTGGCAGTATCACAAAAGTGTTCCATCTCGTGATAAAACTATGGAAATGCATAATTTTGCCGTCAAACTGTTATGAAAAATTATCATCTGCAGAATAAATCTATAACTCGAATGCAGTTTTTTTAAGTTCATTGAAAAAAGATCATAAACCGTTATTGGACTCGACTGAACCGCGCCAACCTCCTTGAAGGCATATGGAAGGCCAACATAACCTCACAAATTTTCGAACAGAGTTTTCTCATAGATGGTTAAGTTGTTGAAGAAAATTGAAGTATGAGGGTCTGTAGAATTTACTGGCGCAAAGCTTGACGATTTGTTTTGCCCTAAATATTATGCATCCATGAGAAATCTCGGTTCGAAAGTTTCATCTATTGCTCTCGCACTCATTTTGTACGTACATTTTTAACATGTTCGCGGGAACATTTTTATGACGATACTTTTTGAGACGTTTATAGTTTTTTCTTTTATTTCTTGCGTTCGAACGTATATTCTTGCGGGATTCGACGTATTACCCTTCCCAATTGAACTCTTTCCTGTCAGTCCGTATCCGCAATTCGCTAATCTAACCTCACTTCCGTACCATCCTCAGCTGTTTCAAGGGGTCACAAGCTACTGTGACGACCCGAAAATCAGGGACATTTGTACAAAATAATCTTGACGGAATAAGTAAGATGGTTGAAAAAGCGTTTGATAATTTACTTGTATGCACATTGACAAAGTCGTGTACCAAATTTAATAAAAAAGATTAATATTTGAAGAAGGTATCAACAATCTCGTGAAGGACCTTTGAAGTATGTGCTTGAGTGTGCTTGATTTTGGCCACCCGTTTGATCTGAAGGGAAAAAACGAGTTTTTTTCTCTTAAAATAGATATTATTGGTTAAGACTCGACCGGGCTTTTTTCTTATCGTGTTTCAATAATCAAAAAAAAGGTATTTACCACATTAGCAAATATTTTCCAATACAACATTTTTAGAAGATACACTAAACCAGACGCTTAAAAAAAGAAATTGTCAACCTCCACGTTAAAAGAAGATGCCATTGAAGTTTGCATAGTGGGAATATAACCAAAGTTCTTTTCTATTTTTTTCAATTCTGCATTTTCATCACGATCTATAATTTTGTTAAGAGATTGAAGTCGTAGTGTTTCACTTATCTCTAGTGAATATAAGAAAAACCGTTCGGCCGTTTCTCGTATCCTAAATCGGCGAAATAAATGTAAGCAATACAAGAAAAACCGGAAAGTCAGATATACGAACGAAGAAAGTTAAATAAAAGCTTGTAAAAATGAACTTTCATTGCATTCCAAGGATGCAAACTTTAAAATCACGAAAGAACAGTAGTGTGCAATTCCCTCAACCATTTATAAGGAATCATTTGAATAATTTTTATATCTCATTAGGCCAGTTGGCGTGAAATTGGCGGAGGCTTTTTATTGCTCAACCTTTGGTATGTGCCAGCCCCCTGACACTGATAAAAAAATGCGGTTCGCAAAATGTCCTTGCCGCACTACGGCGCCAGTAGTCGTGTGACAGGTGTGCATATGTATGCATGTTGCATCGCGATGTTTCGATTATTTTACGTAAATAAAAGTCTATTGTAGAAAGCTTTATGAAAACCAGTATTCGTTTGTACGATGGATTTCAATCATAATTGAATTATTCAGCTCAGCGTTAGCAACTTAGAATATTTCACGAAAGTATCGAATCGTTCAGCTGATCGGAATATTTTGAGCCGAAGGCTGTCACATAACAACCAACGCTAGGTAGTGGCGTTTTCGAGAACTAAAAAGCCGGGACAAAACGCGTTTTCGTTTATCGTATAGGAATAGTAGGCCAGTGTCAGGGGGCTGGTATGCGCAACTCATCTCCGAGCATTTCTCTGCCCTTTGTTCCATCCAGATCCTACAAGTAGAGCCTCGGAACGAAAGTCTTGAAAATTAAGAAGACGTAACTCCATCCCCGCTGCCATCTTAGTCCCTCCAACGCCCCTCTTGCCGCTAGGGTTGCGAAACGCCGGCTACTGTCTTACCGACCGCGGCACATATCCCAAGCAGCGCGACCTAGCAGATGATTCCTTCCTTACCGTTTGTCGATAACGAGCCACGTTTCAGAAATTCTTAGGTTCGCCACGGGTGGCCAAACTACTGCATCGCCGACGATAAAGACATTGATTTTTCAAATAATGGAAACACACGTCCGTGACGAATTTAATTGGTATATTCCTCCGGGAACGAGATTTCGCCCGATCGAGAGGGTCAAGCGATGCGTCATTTCCGCATCAATTTATCAGACGCGGATGGAGATAAAAAAATAACGTAAAGATATAGATTTAATCGGCGAAACGGTAGTAGGGGAACGGCAATATCAATAAATTTGATTCGTATCGACGCTTCTTTTTCTTCCTTGGCGGACCGGAAGTCTGCAAGAGCACGCGGGGGACAATTAAATTAGCCGCATTGCGGTCGTTCTGTCTGTATACGTGACATTGATGGAAGGCTCTGTTATTTCATCATTTCTTATCGGTGAGATGGCCTATCAGAAGACTTCCGGTTGATCGAAGATGTGCTCTAGTAGTAACGGGCAGCAGTGGACATCCGGTCCCGGGTCAGATGGACACAGCCAGTACTTGATGGGGTGACCGTTGCGCCGCGCACGCGCCCGCGCACTAAGTACCGCGTTTTCCCGAGCTTCCGGTTGCGACCGTAACTTCGGCCCTTCAGAAACTAAAAGTACCAAAGGGACGAGGGTCCTATAAAACCAAAAGAGTCCGAAACGCTCCCAAAACTTCGTAAGCACGTGCCGAATAAAAAATATTTTATAATTTAAAAAATCAAGCTGCCATATTTCTGTCGCACGTGACTTTACCATAAAAAAAGTTACCGAAAAGGCAAAGTATCCGGCGAATCGTGTGCGCCGGAAATGGAAACAAAAGTTCGTGGGCTACACGTCCCGATAAAAATAAGCGTGGCACTGTAAAGCGACCGGAATAAAATCGACGGTTCGATTTAGTCGAAATTTCGTACCGAATCGCACGCCGAGGGTCATATGGAAGTGTTATAGGGATCCCGGCCAGATAAGGGGATATAAGAGGCAAAAGAACGGAAATATGGGCGATACGGTCGAATGCGGAAACGTGGAATGGGATAACAAGGGATCCGGAAGCGAAATACCAATACGCCAAATTTACCTCTCAACGATACAGCGGGGCAAGAAAATTCGAAACGTATTCGAAGCGTATCGGGCCGGGTGAAAGTAGGGGCGGAAATCCGTCGAAAAACGAATGTATATCCGCTTTGAATAAAGGACATCGAGAGCGGGACCTCTAACGAAAAATGAGAGCCGAAAGGACCTCGATTATTGTTATACAATCGGAAAAACGTTTCGGACCTTTGCGTGACAAATAGACGTCGCTATGGTCAAAATGGCACGAATACGTGACCAAAATGGTAAAAAAAAGTATCGTTAGATGGAACCCGTAATTCTTGGGTTTGTTCAAATTAATTAAGGCGGGACACCATTGTGACGGGAAAAAAATCGACTTTTTTGCTTTTTAAAAATCAAAGTATACATATTTCAGAATATGTGGAAAAAAATCAAGTTTAAATATTGAAAATTGACCAAGTTACAGACGATTAATTGAGAGCAGGTGGCGCAACGATTTACGTATACTAAAACTTTCGATCGTGGTTTTCTCGAAACGACTTTTCTCGACCTGGCCCGAAACACAACTCTAGCAATGATCGTCTGATTTTCAATTTATGGAAACCCAAATTTCCGTAATTGCAGTAGCCATCGTTGTACGTCGCTGTTTTTTCTTGAACTTTAGTCTTTTTTTCAGCTCCCGAATATGAGTAAAAATTACGCCAAAATAATACTTTTTTAGTGTCTCGTACCCATTGATTTACAGAAATGATTTACAGACCTGAAATTTTGATATTTTGTGTAGAATGTTGACCCAAAACCGAATATTAAATTAGACATTCAATTAAATTATTTTTCATGGGGTCCCACACATGAAAAACGAGCTGAAAAAATGTCTTACCCTAGTATGTGGGATGTCATTGTCCAAAGCTCATTGAGTAGAGTACAAATGTATTTTTTTCTTTTTTATTTAAAAAAATAATGGAATGGGGGGCCGTAAAAGTTGTCAGTTTTAGACCGTTCATATTACGTAATCTATCTCAAAAACTAAACTAGCTAGTAATTTGGAATTTCTGTATATTGTATTGTATTGTATACTGTATTTAAACAACAAATACTGAAAACGCCGAATCACAATATATATATATATATATATAACGATTTATTGTATACATAATATAATAAATTTATAATGAAAATATATACAATTATGGTAATTTTCGGTATTATGACTCCACTACCGGAAGTGGTCGGAATGGGGGGACATGGTGAAAGTAGGTCCCCCCGAACAACATGCCGAAGATAAATCACGGCGGTCACGGCCCCGTAAAAAGTTATGTGAATTTGAAGTTTGTAAAAATGAACGATAAAATTTGCGATTTTTCGTTGGATCCATGCGTATATCGTCATAAACAAAGTTGAGCATGATTTTGCTGATCGTTGTAGTATTTGTTTAGTACTGTTGGTCGTTACGGTAGGTCGTTGTAGTATTGTTCCTCCCCGATCATATTCCTAACCCCGCAACCCCCTTAAAAGGTGGGGTCATAATACCGAAAATTACCAAAATTATTTTCAATCAAATATTTGCAATACGAAATGACTTATTTTTGGAGTCGGTGCCAGCCAAGAATGACAGATTGACGTCACGGAAGAAACGAGACTGCAAATTAAAAAGAGACTGTAGATCGTATATTTAATTTGTTTTTCTTCGCCTCCTCTTTTTCTGCGAAAAATGTGACAATATTGGCAATTGGCTGGTACCGACTCGGAAAATTAGTCATTTGGTATTGCAAATATTTAAATAACAATAATTTTATATTTTTTCCTTATTAGGCTACAGCAGGAGTATACAAAGCTTTCTCTAGCTATCATCACGCCATAGGGTTTCAGTTTGGTAATACCTAAGAACTAACTACAAAAAAAGCCTTACCTAAATAAGTATCTAGTTAAACAAAAAGTTAATTGGCCATGTGTACGGAGTCCCAATAGATCGAGTCTCGACTCGCACTTGGCCGAGTTTTTTTAACTTTCGCCATTTTGTGATTTTTTTTCTTTCGAAAAATCTCTACCAATATGAAAGCTACATTTATATACATTACAAAACTTTTTTTTATTCGTCAGACTTTTATTTGTCACCGTTGACATGGCCACATGTAATTTCTTTAAATAAAAATTCACACGAAATAAGTTCAATGTATGCTCGGTAACATATCTTTTTTCCAAATCCGAAATAAATCAACTAGTAGACAAAGAAAATTCGGAAAAAACGACCCCACGAAGTTTTTTGCACCATACTTTAGCTACAAAAATTACGCAATCATTTTTTAACATTCTTCGGAGATCTGCAATCGCCATTCTTCGGAGATCTGCAATCTGCACAAAATTATTTCGTGTAATAATAATAAAAAATGAAAGTATAGAAAAATAATGGTCGTTGCATTCCAACCATGCAATCTTAAACACGCCTGCGACTTAACGATTGAACTAAAGCTGAAGACGTGTAGAAAAGCTCTATTTCTCGTTTGTTAATTTTTTTATTTTTATAAAACTACCGCTATTTATTATTCAAGGAGTCCAACCCCGAGCGCCAAATTATTATCTCTGATCACCCATAACGATCGATCCCCATATAAATAATGCGGATTCGACTAGGCTATATTGTCATTTACTTACTCGAAGCACGAAAACTCCCTCTTTGGGGTGTTAATTGATACATCGCCGGCGATCATTTATGATGGTGAATGGGATATTTTCGACCCGTCTTGCGTGCAGAGACAATATGCGGCGGGTAGTAACTCGGGCCAATCTATATATATATATATTCAAACCGTATTTCCATATGGAAATGGGTAAAATGTCCGAATTCCTATTGTAAATTATTGGAGTCAATACTCCTGAAAAGGGTCATATTGCATTTTAAATTAATAAATGGCAACATATACACATTATAAATGGCAATTATGTACGCATAATTAAAATTTTACGTCCAATCATTCGACCAATTTCGTACGCAAATACAATATGCCATGCGTGCGTAGACCTCTCTATTTGACGTGTGTGTTATATCTGTACAATCATTTTTTTTAAATTAATTGAGAAGATATATAATAAAGTACAAGAAATGTACTTTAATATATATATATATACACATGTGTATGTATACACTTCAAGTGACGTCCAAAAGAAAAATCTAGACTCCTCGAATCAATGTATATCCGAATCCTCATGTTTGTTCTACGATCTCTTTTACCTTTCGAGAAAAAAGTATTTTCAAATTATTTTCTAATCTTTCCTGTGGCATGGGTTTTTATTTTTCTTCTCTCTTGCGTATGTACTTTTACCTCGTAGCAGTTTTTGAAAGCAATTGGGAGTCATTCACACTAGTAATCAGTATTTGTTTTATCATCTGAACTTTAGTTACCAGTCTTTGCAAACCTGTTTTTTCACACTTTTCATCAAAATCTAAGGCATTTACGTTAGTGTTCAATTGTTAATTTATTTATTGCTTAATAGTGCATTTCGTAATGATAAAACAAGCGAAAAAGATCGCGCGGAAAGTAGTACGTGCACAAAAGTAAAGAATAAAAAAATGCTTTTTCCTCGAAAAGCATAAAAGATCGTAGAACATACATATGAGTCACTCGGATTGATATAGATACGAAGCATTTGGATTTTAGTTTTGGACGTCACTTTTCGAGTCACCCCGTATACAGGGGGTCCTGGTATGAGTGGATGATCCTGCAACTATCGATAGGTCAAATCGTGTCCTATTATATGCTGGAATTTCAGTTTAGTAAAAGGCCCACGGTTATCGAGATTTTGGGCTTCGTGTTACTTTTTGAAAAAAATCTGGAAAAATATGCTGGAATTTTGACAAGTCCCAGCATACAGTAGGACATGATCTGACCTATCGACAGTTGCAGGATTATCCATTCATGACAGGACACTTTGTATATATGCACACATAATTACCATATTTGATTGGATAGTTCGTCTCTTTCCGTATGTAAATAAAATATGCAATGTGTACATGGCTCTTTCTATTTCGTATGCATATTTTAATTATATTTACACAATTATATATATATATATATACACACATACATACCTGATGATGTAACCCCGCGGCAATTAACCGACAACATTTGCACGTTACATTTTCGCGAATGAGCTTTCTCGTATTCGCTTAGCGCGTTAATGCATATACCTACGTGGTGGTGTAGAGTCAGGCCTCTTGGCAAAACCGGCGAACGGAAATGCATCGTGGATGCTCTCTACCCGTATCCTACCCGAGCGCTGTCTCCTACCGATCCGCTTTACCCTCTACACACTTCCAAAATGCACATTATCCTGTATCCATATGTGTAGGCGCATACGTATACCAGTAGGAAGGGTGTATCTGGACGTATCTTCACGCATAGTTATGCTCATGAACGTACGTATATGTACAAGGTGATTCACAACTATTCGGATTCCTTTGGCGAGCATATAGGGTGTGTCAGCGCAAACGTAACGCTTTTTTTTCAATGTCGTGCGACAAAAATTGGCCGAGATGGTCGCGTTGAGAGTCCAAGTAGCAAACAATAGTACAGAAGTTCCATTTGCACGTTCCTCTGCCACACGTTCCACGGGAAAGCCGGATCGAGCGCAGCTACGATTCCACCTTCGATCAAGTGAATTTCCTTGCGCAAATTTTTTTTACCCGTAAAAACAATTAACACGGAGACTCGTTTTGCATATCGATCATATGATTTGATAATTTTCGTTGATTACTTCAATACTTGAAGAAAGAAAAGAAATTGTGAGCAGCCACTGTGCCATTGTTTGCTCAGCGTCGGGCTCAGCACGCAAATATTTCGGCCAATTTTTGTAGCGCGACATTGAATAAAAAAGGGATTTGCTCGCAATGACGCAGCCTATATGCTCACCAAGGGACCCCCAATAGTTGTGGATGAACCTTTGTCGACTATATACAGCTATATATATATAGCGATATTCTAGACATGGGAGCCCATAAATGGCAAACACCCGCTATCGAACGACGGAAGTGTCGTCGTTACTCGACGAACGAAATTGGCAGAAATATTCGCTCTTAAAGTCCAGGGACAATTGCAGAGTAGTTGCTCACGCGCGGAACGTGCAAGTCGGATCAAGCGCAGCTTCGAATCCACCTTTGGACAAGTGAAGCTTTTTCCTCTTCGGACTCGCTTTGCAAAACGATTCTATGATTCAATTATTGTCGTTTATTATTTAAAACTTGAACGAATAAAAAAAACCGCCCGAGTGAAAATTTGTTTTTTCGGTTAAAAATAATTACCGCGGAGACTAGCCTTCCAAATCGATAATATGATTCGATCATTTTCGTTTATTATTGGATACTCAAAGGAACTAAAAATCGCGTGTGGAATTTTTTTCTTTTTTCTTTTTCTTTCGCCTTGTTCTTTCTCTTTCGACATTTACCATTAGTTTCATATGTTATGGGGTTATTGAAGTTACCAGAAACAGATAATATTTCGACGCCTCGCTGAACAGCTACGTATTTTCTTATACATAGCACATCATGAAGGTAACATTGTATATGTTTTGATTTCGGTGACCACAACTGTCCTGTTTCCGGAAACGTAATATTTCGACGTCTCTTGTTTGTTGTCGCTAAACAGCTACGCGTTTCCTTATAGATAGTGTATTATAAAGGTAACGATGTATATATTTTGGAACGATCAGATATGTTTTGATTTCGTGATCGTGAGATATGTTTTGATTTCGTTCATTTTTCTCCAAGGGTCAATATCGGGACCATCGTGATCGATTTCACATGATTTTCGAAGTCATCGAAGCCATGAGGGAAGACCAGAAATTTCGACACTTTTCGACATCAATCTTTTTCAAGATTTTCATCGGCCCTTATTAGGGCCACAAGAATTACCAATGTAGTACAATTGTATAATATTTCATTCTCCCCAATATAGGCGTCGAAATATTTGAAAATTCCCTATTTCATCACATGTTTCCGCGAACTTCAAAACCCCATAACTTATGGAATGAATGGAAAATATCAGTCTCCCCCGACGGAATATCATTCATTATAATGGAGTAAGCAAGTTCACGGTCAAAAAAAATTCCCGTCGTTTTTCGGAAAAGTTCTCACACCGCATAATTACCAAATTACTTACGTAGTACGTCATATCGAAATTCCTCGCTTTTGCCCCCCCCCCCCTCCACCACCCCCGCAGCAATGATCTGGCTAGAAATCTATGTGTGTGCGTGTATATGAATGCATACATATATGCATTCATATACACGAATGCATATATATATATATATATATATATATATATATATATATATATATATATATATATATATATATGTCGTATTACATAGCATGTCTTATTATATATATGTTTTGTTTTTTCCTAAGGTACACGCTGTTCGCGTTTGTTACCTATTATTTCGTCCACTGTGACTGTTTCGTGCCTCCACTATTTCTTTTTCTACACTCCTTTCTTCACTTTTTTGTCCCCATCTCTCCCCCCGTCTTATTATATATATATATATATATATATATATATTCATATAATACGACATTCTAGACATGGGAGCCCATAAATGGCAAACACCCTCTATCGAAGGACCAAAGTTTCGTCGTTGCTCGACGAACCTTCATCGTTCTACACCTCATATAGCACAATACACAGTCCTCTTCCCTTCCGTGTAGATATCAAGTTCGCCAAAGATTCGAGATAGAACACGAGAGGTAATTCCGTCAGAGCGATGTGCCGTAGGACGACCTCATGGTCGGAGGGGAAACGGCGATAGTGTCGTGTTTTGTGCGAGCAGCGCTAGGATAAGATTCAAGTCTGTGGAATTTCATTGGTGACCTCGACGGCTCTTCCTCATCGCCACTCGGCGATTAAATTCGATATCAGTTCACTTCCGGAGAATAATTCATGGAAGCGCTCCTATTGACGAAAAAAAGCCGTTCCATCACACACTTGTCACTTGTTTCGAGTGGCACAGCTTAACTACATGATTGGAAGTATTTTTTTTTGGGTTTTTTTTCTCAGTATATTCAATTTTTTCAACACACTCACTTCATATTGTTGCATTATCGTTTCTCGAGGGTTGGGACCTTGTTGGCAGGTTTTTTCGTGTGATATGAGTTCGCGGTCCAAGAGCGGGAGGGAGTAAACGAGAGAGAGAAAGGGATAGGGGGCAGGGATAGGGAAGACAGTAAGAAAGGGAAAAGAGCGAAAAGAATATAGCGAACGAGACTACTCCCCTTTTCTTTGTTTTCCGAAAGCCATCAATCGTTAGCGAGCCCGTTTTTCTTAGGTTTATATCACGTGGTCATGTTACTCCGAAGATACACTGCACCGTGAACTGTACACGAGAAGTTTTTGACCTACTTCTCTGTCGCATGTATCAATTCGAAAATCCCCATATATGTAAAGAAAGGTCATGTTGGGGACACTCGACTTCGACGACTATCTTTATAGTAGCGTATGGTCCTCATAGTCAACATTACACGAAGCCCAATGTCTCCAGAGTCACCTCTAAATTACCGCGTCTGCGCAGGGTCGGAACTCAAAAAACAGGTTGATTTTCGACTATTTTTTCTGACGATAGTATTGGGATGACGAGGTCGTAATTTTGCACACGACTCATACACTATCTTGCCTAGTTTGATTTTCTTTCAAATAGAAAAATATCGGTAAACCCCGTACGTATTATTATTTGAACAACGGCCAGCCGTTACTACGTGGCCAATCGGCGTAGGTGGTTCTGGCAACTAAGGTGATCTGACGTGAAAGATCAATATCTGTACTTTTAGTGTCACGATACAACTTTCGTATGACCGGATACTTTTGTGATTTTGAAAATTACACAAATGTCAAGCTGTAGAAGAAAAGTTCGATTTGCGAGCAAAAAAATTGGGTTGAAGTTTGCATCGTTGCAATGCAACGAAAATTCTTTCTCGTTTTTTTATTTTCCTTATTATCCGAAATCATCTTTCGCAAATTGAGTTTGTAGATCGCTAAAAATTTGGGAAGGGAAGTATAGTTCATGTTCGTTGCATTCCAACGATCCAAACATCAACGTCATAAAAAAAAACGAGTTTGATCGTTTGTCATCAATAAATGGATAAAGTATAATAATTGATCATTCTATAACTTATACATACATGCATACGTGCATACACACACATATATATGAATATATATATATATAGGGTGAGGCACATAAAATGTTACAGAGCAATAGCACGGAAAATATTGATAATATCCAAAAATGTTTCAGACAAAAGTTTCAGTGTTCGAGAAGGCCGTCATACTGGACCACCCTATTTTTTTTACCGGTGGAGGCGCTGAAGGTACGTTAAGGTCAAATCCACTTTTTTAAATGGAATCATGTTTTTTTTTCGATGACATTATTACCGATTTTAAGACGATTTCAGCGATCTACAACACAAGGTCATTCTAGTCACGCAAAGTATAAAAATAGTCGGAAAATCGAAAAATATCGGAATAATCAGTTGCAAAGGATCCACTAACTTTGGTTTGGGTCGATCTAAAGAAGATGCTCGAAGTGATGACCCTCGACTTCTAAGTGCTTGGTAATTCGCTGATGAAAAGACCGTCTAACTTCAGCCAACATTTGTGGTGTAATTTCGGTACATGCTCGGCGTATTCTTTCTTTCATGTCGTCAGGCGTGGTCGGTGCTACCGCCATCACGCGTTATTTGACAAAACCCTATAAAAAGTAATCTGGTTATGTTACATCTGGCGAACGAGATGGCCAAGCTACAGGGCCGCCTCGTCCTATCCATTTTCACCAAAAATCTCATTCATCACTTGTCTTGAACACACAGCATAATGGGGTGGTGCACCGTCGTGCTGCATCCACATGTCCATGCGAACATGCAAGGGCACGTCTTCCAGTAATTGAGGCAGTACGTTTTGCCGAAAGTTTGCGTAAGCTTGCCCAGTCAAGCAACCTTCAAAAAAATATGGACCAATGACGTGATCGCCGACAATGCCGCACCAACAATTAACGGACCACGGATGTTGAAATGGTACAGTGCTCATCCATCGAGGATTCTCATTTGCCCAATAACGCATGTTATGCCTATTCACATTTTTCGTATTTGTGAAGTTAGATTCGTCAGAAAAAAGCACATGACTCAAAAATGGGAAATCTGTGCGTATTTTTCTACGAATCTAGTTACCGAAATTGACGGGATTTAGGAAATCATTGCCGTACAAATCCTGATGTAATGACATACGATACGGATGGAACTTGTGTTGATGTAAGATTCTTAAGGCGGGATTCTACTTTGAAACCATGAAAAAAACGCAATTTTCGTGAATTTTTTCTGAGAATACTATTAAAGATATCGATATGGGGTTTAAACTGTTCAATAAATACACTCTTTAAGTACATAAAAAAAAATTTTTAAATCTATTTTATTCATTTTTTGTACACGTAAAATATGTTTAAAGCCAACGCCTCGAAAAGCAGGTACCGTTGCCGGGGTCGTGAAATCTTCCCGACGGATGGTCTGAAACAAAAAAATCAAATAGTTTCATGTTCAGTATGTCTTCAGGAACCGACCTAACTAGAATATTTTATATACGTGCAAAATTAACAAAATGGCGGCTAAAATACGAAAAAAATGCGTTTTTTGGGTCTTTTTTTGCAATAAAAAAATAGTTCTAATCAAAGTTTTAAGTTGATTGTAGTTAGGTCGGTTGGTACACACATATAGAATATGTGTTCCAATTTTCATAAGGATCGGTTCAGTACTTTTTGAGTTATCACGACCACGGTACTTGAAAATGTCGTTTCGAGAAAAACGCGTTTAAAGTTTTGGTGAGTGATAAATCGTAGAAAAAATTATCTTACCCTCAATCAGCGATGCCTGGGCCATATAATATGCCTTCGACGTGTTCCAGGTGGGTGTTTTCATCCAATTTAGCCTTTTCAAAGTTTCAAAGTAGAATCCCGCCTTAATACAGATCGCTGACTAATTCCGCTCTCTCCTTCCATTTGCCTGCTGCTCGCATGTGGATTTAGTGTTGCAAAAGCTAAGATAGCAGCCGCATTATTTTCATTAACAATCGGTCGACGTTTGACTTGTGTTTGTTTCACTGTACCGAAGCGATAGAAACGGTTAGCTAATCGCTTAAAAGCAGCCATGTGCGATTTTTGTTGCCTATCAGGATAACGAGCCGCATACAAATCTTGGGCATTTCTGTAATGTTTACGGCATTCCCCCAGCAACATCAACATATCGAAAGATTCTCGAAAATCGTTCATTTTCGCGATCCGATGTACTCACATTAGAAGGTAATGCGTGACTAACTGATATGTCAGCATAAAATGCGTACTTGCTGCCGATGAGAAACATTGGTATCGTAAGAAATGAAAACGGCGATCAAACAAGTGTTTACAAGTCGAGTGTCATCACTTCGAGCATCTTCTGTAGGTAGACCCAAACCAAGGTTAGTGGATCCTTTGAAAGTGATCATTGCGATGTTTTTTAATTTTTCGACTGTTTATACTTTTCGTGACTAGAATGACCTTGTGTTGTAGGTCGCTGAATTCGTCTTAAAATCGGTAATCATGTCATCGAAAAAAAATACATGGTTCCATTTAAAAAAGTGGGGTTGACCTCGACGTAGCTTCAGCGCCTCCACCGATAAAAAAATAGGGTGGTCCAGTATGACGGCCTTCTCGAACACTGAAATTTTTTACGGAAACATTTTTGGATATGACCAATAGTTTGAGTGCTATTGCTCTGTAACACTTTATGTGCCTCACCTTGTATATATATATATAAGTATATCCATGTCGGTCTATGTACAGTTAGTTACGCAGTATATTAATGGCCCCGTCTGCACTGTACACCCCACTCCCGTGGTCTCTTCCTCGATGGAGCCGAGGGCAGTAAACAGTATTTAAAAGTTGGACGAAAAATTACTGTGCCCCGGAAAGTAGGCACATAATGTGGGTTTCGTGTTCCGTGGCTTCTTATTCGTAATTAATTTGCTGGCTGGAGTCAGAGCATAGAGGGCAGAGCGAGGCGAAGAGGAGGTTGGGAGGAAGGATTGCTGCAGCGTGGACAGCGCAGGAATAATTTTGGCTCCGGGAATGGACTACGGACTCTATGTAATAGTTTGTGTGTGTATATACAGTGAGGGGGTGAGAAAAAGAGGGGGGGGGGGCAAGGGAAAGAAAAATAGAGAGGGAGAGAAAGATTGATTGGTTGATGATATAAATTCTGACCTCGTAATACTCTCGGACATATATAAAGTTACAGATCAAATGTGAAAAAAGTATTAACATAAAATTGAAAAAATAAAAAAATGATACAGAACAAAAGATAAGCAAAAATTAAAGACATGAAAAATTGATATAGCACAAAAAAACGGAAATTAAAGTAATGAAAAATTTATATAAAACTAAAAATGAGAACGAATTAAAGAAATAAGGATTCGATCTAAAACAAAAATAGAAGATAATAACACAAATCAAATTTAAAAAACGGAATAAGGTAGCGAATTTAAATATAAAGTACAACTCGAAATAAACAAACATCAAATTATAATCCTGAGATTAACTTAATTATCTTAACAAAATAAGAGGCGAGGATAAGAATTTCAACATAATTAACGCATGATGGTCAAATATGTGTGCTAAAAATACGAGGTATGCAAGAAAATGCAATTACTTCTAATAATTGAGTGTGAAGCGAATAAAAGGGAAAAAACGAAGAAACCAGGGAAACTAAGCAGAGAGAGAGAGAGAAAGAGAGAGAGAGAGAGTTTTCTCTTTTCTGAGGGAGAGAGAGAGAAGGAGAAAGGAGAATGTAAGAAGAAACGAAGACACCAGGGAACCCAAGCAAAGAGTTGGGAGAAAAGAGAAAGGGAGAGAGCGAGAGAGTCTTCTCTCTCTCTCTCTCTCTCTCTCTCTCTCTCTCTCTCTTACATATTTCCCGTAGTTTCCGGCATTTCCCGAGAGTCCACGCAGATACTCAAAGGGCCAAGACGAAGGGCGAATAGGAGCGTTTCGTTTGGTCCACCTAACCGAGAAATTCTCTCAAGGTAAAACGTGCTAAGCGGTGCTTTAAGGTGAATCCACCAGCAAGTGCAACCTCCCGTGTTTCGAACCTCTACTCGTATAGCCATTCCGACAAAGCCTATATCCTCTCAACGTCATCGTTCCTCGTTGCAAACCTTTCTTCATGTCGTCCCTTGGCTCATAGGACCCTCATAATTCAACAGTTATTTAAAAATCTTGGCGAGGTGCGCATCGGCACTGTCACGCTCAAGGTGCAAACCGGCCAACAGGCTTTTCCACGCCTCTCATACCACTGCGTACCTCACTAGACGCGGAGAAAAATTGTTGCATCGAACAGGAATGGCCCAGTGGGTAGAGAGCCAAAGTTTCCTCCCTTAACGTATTCCTTTCGCGGAGGGCTGTATTTTGTCGGGGGCATAAGCAAGGCCCTTCCGGATTATTGGCAAATTAGAGTGGCGCTTAAGGAGGTCGGAGCGGTCCAGTTGGGTCAAATGTCGGTTTATGAATTTTTCTGATTATGTAACTAAAGAAGATGCATACGAGGTATAGATTTATTCTGTAAATGCTATTTTTTTAATAAAATATATAATTAATGGGTAAAATTATTCATTTTTATATTTTTATTACGTACATAAGAAAAACTGCGTCAGCGAATGTCAGTAAAGAAAAAACGTTAGTTTTGAAACTTGAATGAAGTATGCTTTCCAATGAAGCATGTTTCGGAAAAATGAACCTGCTCAAACAATGCTTTTATAAAATGTAACCGGCATAAAAAATATGTATCTTTTAAATGCTTCTACGATTAATATCACCCTAAAAATTGTTTAATTATTTTGATAATAAATAATAAGCAGCGTACATAATTAATTGCAAGAATTTCCGGAATATTTATTTTCATAAATAACTTCATCTAATTATATAAGTTCACTGCTTGAATACATTTAAATTCTGCAATAAATAGTTGAACATCACGAGAAATTAAAAAAAATTTAATTTTATAAAAATGGTAGCAGCGAGATTCGAATCCAAGCCATCGGGCTGACAGGCAATGAGCTTGACCACTGTGCTACGCCACTGATTGGGAAATGATTGAAGAAAATGGAAATGATTGAAATGATTGAAATGATTGAAGACCCTCAAACTCTACTCGGAAATCTTTGGAGAGGTTTTTACCCTTTCCTAGGACCGACTCAGGCGAAATATTCTTAATAAAAATAAGTCACAATCAATTATTATACTTAACGTGAACTGGAATAAAATGTTTTACGCAAATTTAGTAGATTTAGACATTTTTATATTTTCTCAGAAAAGTCGCAGCTACGAAAATGCTTTTCCTAGTCACATGTTTCCAAGTTTTATCATTATTATTTCCATTAAACATCAGGTGATTCCTTATTTTTATTGTCTCTACGGAATCTTGCGAATTTTTTTACACGCGTTGAGCAGTTTATGTCAAGCGTTTAGAATTATTTAGTGTATAAATCATTAGATAGGAATATGGCCAGTGTGTCGTCACCATAAAGCGCCTTATAAGTCCGACGATTTTTCGTGTCGTATTTTTTTTGTTAAAAGTTCGGCAACTTGACTTGAAATTTTACCAGTATACGTTTACTTGACTCTAGACGTAAAATCGGTTATTTGTTAAATATTCGAGTTGGTGAAGGGAATGCCTCAAGAATGAGGGCAATATCGCCGCGATTCCGTAATTCCGGGCGGATCGCGGAGCCTCATAAATTGCCGATCGAAATTGTTTCGGATTGACGCGCCGTATGTTGCAATTTTTTGGGTTTTTTTTCGTAACAGGTTGGTAAGACGAAGAGGCCGGAGAACGAATGTCCGTGAAAAACGAAATGGACTCTTGACCGGGCCAAGTCTCGAAGATCGCTATGTATATATATATATATATATATATAAATGTAAGAAAAAGAAAAGAGAAATGACCGAGTAGCCGCGAGTAGACGGGTTACAAGTGCGCTGTAGAGCTATATGAGGAAAGACGAACATTTTTCTCGATCTCTCACTCGCACAGCCATTGCCTCCTCGCTCCCTCGGGACAATAAGAACTTCCTCGGTGTCTCATACTCGGCCAACGAATTTGCTGACTCGGTCCAGAACTCCCTGCGCCAACCTTGTTCGTTTTTTTTCGTCAAACATGTTTTCTCATCAGGCTGTGAAAAAAAACAGCCGCTGGTTAGTAAGAAAAAGACACCGGCAATGCAGGTTAAGGGAAATCGAAATAACGTACCGTTATTTTGTCTTTGAGCAGCAACGGAAGCGAATTTGCAATTGAAAGAGACGAGAACATTATTTGCTGTGTATGAAACTTTTTTTGGGATGAAATTTATTTTCTTTGATAACGTTTCTTTTTTAATTGCATAATTGGGCATACTGGTGGTGAAAGTAATGATTGAAATTAATTCATAGGAGTGATAGAGAAGACTAAAATAGAAGTGATAATTAGGGTGATGAAATTGATGATAGAATTTAATAAAATAAAAGAACGATTTTGAAAAAGCGATAAAAATAATTGGGCTTAGCGTTTTTTTTGGAGAAAGTTTCGAAAAGTACCGCACATTCATATCCGATCCGATAGAGGTGGCCCATGGGGCCTCGTAAAAATGGGATCACGTCGGGATTCTCTCATTGTCGGGGCTAGGAAGAAAAAACACCCGAAAGAAGGATAATATAGATAAAACGCGGCGAGATGTATGGGAAGATATTTCCTCTCTCGTCCTCCGGATGGTGAAAAGAATGTCGGTGTGCTCGTGCAAAGAACTACTCTCTCTTCTCGTCCGACATGTTACTTGGCTTTACTACTGCGAGTACGTTATACTCTCGTTGCTTGTCATGAAAATACTCTGCTCTGTAAGCATTATCCAGAGGCCTTCATTGCTTTTATTTCACCCAGCATTCATCTATATGAAAAAATAAAATTCGAATTTTAAATTGATTTAATAAAAATGGTAAATACATGAAAAATTAAAAAAATTCATTGAAATTCGTAAAAATTGTAGTTCAAAAAACTTCTTGAAATTTGTAAATTCAAACAAAATTACTTTGAGTTTGAAATAATAAAAGTGGAATTTAAATTTAAATGCTTAAAAATGGACTCAAATTAATTGACTGCTCTAAAAAAAATTATTGGTATATAAATATGACAAATGAACGTGAACAATTTACAATTATTTTTACGAATCCACGAAGATTACTTGACCATAAGTGGATTTTCTTTTGGCACTGGATCGCGATCGAACCACAGAGAGATGGGAGCGCAGGAATTGAATTGCCGTTGGATTTTCCTTCTCGAGGAGAATAAAAAAAAGCGAGCGGAAAGTATAATCCAGATAAAAGTGAGGATCTGTGAAGGAGGAAATATCCTTCCTCCCGTAGCCTCGAACGGCGAAAAGAACGTCGGCTCTCGGCACACAAAGAAGTCCTTCTTCTTCGCGTCTGACGCGATACTGGGCGTTACTACTGCGAATCCCGTGCAGGCTTGTTCTCCTAGCCAGCCTCTGCTCGCAGGGTTAACAGGTCACGTACGGTTCTCCTTCGTCACTGGATCGAGCCAGGTTTTTTCGGATCTCTTTTCTCCCTCTCTCTCTCTGTCTCTCTCCCTTTCTCCCTCCTTCTCTCTCTCGCCCTCTCGCTTCGTACTTTAACCCAGCCGGAAAAAAGGCCTGATATTTGTACGTGCGCGTCTCTGTGACGGAGCGTACGAATATGTGTGTATGAACGAAAAAAAGAGGGAAAGGGACGAGCAGACGGAGTTAAAGGTCCATGAAAAAGCAAACTTTCGTGCGTTCGATGGAAGTGGCATACGAGTATTGCGGGAGAACGGCTTAAGCATATATGCCAGTAAAAATTTCACCCACAAGCTTTTAAAGCCACTCGTCTACGACCAATGCTTTTTTCCTGTGTTTTTAATGAAACCTCGAATTCTCTCGCCAGGTATAAAAAGTAACGTAGTTTCAAAATAGTGTTATTTTTCATTCTACGATTCTGCAGCTTTTTTACTTCTATCGCTTTCGACGTATAATTTTTGGATTTTAATTTTATTTATTTAATAAAACAATTCCGTGTTGAACGATCGTAAAACCTTTGTGTCTTTTCCCCAACGTATTAATTATTTCAATAACAATCTGTAATTGAATATCTTGAATAATAAAATATAGAGGGTAGAAAAGTATTGGCTTATTAGTACAATTGACTGGTTAAGCATACTTTACTAATTAGTACAATTGGCTTCATTAGTCACTTAGTCCACTTGACTAATTAGTACAGTTGACACAGTTAACTGATTGGTACCATTGACTAATTGAGTACGAACTAATTGGCACAGTTGATTAATTGAGTACGAACAATTGGTCGTCCAGATTCTTTTTGCCAATTATTAAGTTGATAGCAAAAATCCGGACGATTAATTATTCGTAATTAATTCGGCGACCGAGATGAATTTGTCAATTTTACTAATTAGTCAACTGTGTCAATTGAACTAAGTATTGTGGCAGTTGAAAAACAGTTTCTTTTGGTATGAAACAAGTATTTACTTATCGTCAGTACTGTCGGAAACCAACAAAATACGTTTAAGGTCTATTTTGTTTATTGGTAGTAAAAGAAAGTCATGTACGATAGCTGAGATTTTTTTTTCATTTAAGGGGAGAATTTAATGACCAATATCGCTTGTGGTCCAGTTCGTGGACCTTTTTTTTATTCAGGCCCTTGAAATTACACACTCAGAGAGGGCGGATTAATTTCCTACCAAGTTGATAGAATTGATATATATATGCACACACATACATACATGTTAGATCAACGTAAATCGTCTTGAATTTGTACTTCGTAAGTCCAATTGGTCGTATATGAGAAACGCCTCGGGTATAACGTGCACCCAATTACATGTAGCGAACCCAACAATAATGTTCCAATATTCCTCTTAGCTGTAAGGTGCGAAAATAAAAGAAAATAACGTCGGCTGCAGGGTCTGTGTTACCTGAAAGTTTACATAGTACTCGACTGTACCGGGTGTCCCGAATTTAGATGCCAAAATTTGCGTCCAGTGTGAAAAAGCCACAATCTAGGGAAAAGTCCTTAAATAAAATTTCCCTAAATGTTTTCCAATTCATTTTTTTCTATATTATTTTACAATATTTTAGGGAATTCTCTTCAGGGAAAAATCCCTGAAACGACTTAATATAGGGAAAAAACACTTGTAAAAATTCGAGAGAAACATTTTTAGGGATTTTTTATACGACGAACATTTTTTCGGGAAAGAATTATGCCGTCATTAATACTTTTTAAATAAAATCATCAAACAACGTACAATGAATCTAATAGTTTACATAGAGATGAATATGTCAGAATTGAATTTGTGATAGTTTCTCAAACGGAGAAGAAAGCCACAACCAGTAATCGGAGAACCTTTTTCGATTCGCTGCTTGCAGTTTGTCGGTTCATTGCGTGTGGAATTTCGGAAAATTGGTTTGGTGAATACCCTGTGGATGGTGGAGAAATCGAACGAACTCTTGTACCGCAGTACGCCGTCTTGCCTGATGTACGGTATTGTTATAAAGTTACACGTTGCACGGAAGTTGCACCATCGCTACGACTTGTTGTATTGCGAGTTCGGGATCCGGAGAGTACGTTCTTTGGACGTAAAGGGGGGAAACATTCCCCCGGAATTACTACGAACGTTAAACTCGCGTGGAAGTGGTTCACTGGCTCGACCCCCTGCTACCGTTACGCGGGCATTACCGGTACGGAAGAGTGTGTACACGAGATCGTACTTACCTCTCGCTCTGTTCGCTCGTTCTCCCGAATTGCAAACTTTGTCACCGTGATTTTCGTCGATCACGTAATCACGTGGGTTAAGTCGTTGCCATTTTCGTTTAACGGGTTATGCCCAATTGTAACAATCGAAAACAGCTCATTTTTGGGATTTTTTTAAGAAAATCGCAACCATAAATTTCTACAAAAATTAGATAGTTGTAAAAGTATCGTCCGAAGAATACCCTGCCATTCTTTTGGGTAAAAATATTTAATTACAATTTATTTATCGCCAATGTCCGGAAAGCAATTCTCGAAAAATGTCTTTTGCGATGAGCTATGACCTTCTCAACCGGGTTATCTAATCTCAAAAAATCAAACAGATTTCGTTAGTATATCAGTTTATTCTATAAATAATTGAAGGATTTCCCAAAATATAAAAGTAAAAAAAAAAAGGCGCGCGTTCATAGTGAATTTTGATATTTTCGAAAAAAATTGCCATTTTTCGTTCATTACATCGAAAGTATAAATCGGAAAAAATCCTTCGATTAGATACTATATTTTTCCATTTACAAAAAGTGCGACGAATTTTGGATAGATCGATGCAGTAGTTTTTAAGATATTTTGCTCACCGACTTTCGAAGCATATTTTCGAGAAAAAGTGTTTGGATCTTCGAACGACATTCCGAGTGTTCCGACGGGCGTCAACATAGCAGCCTATAAATCTGTCGATTTTGATCCTATCACCTGGAAATTCTCGGGGAACATTTATAAGATGATGCCAACACATATTGGTTTTGAAGAAAAGTGTTTTTTTTTTACTTTTACAACTTCCCTTATAGAAGATTATCAGTCTGGAGCCCGGAAAGAATCATGACATTGTTTTATGGATACCCAGGTAATAGAACGAGAAATCCATTTGGTGGCCTTCATTCTACGTATCTTGAAGTATCTCGGCAATTTTTTGATGAAGTAAGTCATCTTTGTCTGATAGTGTCCTGCGGCTGGTAACATTACATCGCCAATCCTTCACCGATTGACTTGCTATTTTTTTTAAACCATATAACAAAATTTTACTTCGATGTAGTAGGGGATTTTCGATACTTATAAAACTTTTACCGAAAGAAATTATTTTCAGCGATTTTTTTTACTGTAAACAATTTTTTTTCTCAAACATGGACACTTTTATTCAAAATAAATGTTTTTCGATTTCTCTATGTACTCTGAAAGCAAAACTTATCTAGAACGCAAGTTCCAATTTTCGTTCCAGATAACAAATTAGAGAACTCTTGCCGACTGCAGGAGACAACCAGACGAAGGTAACTTCATCCACCTTAGCACCGCCATTTTGTTGCAAAATATTGTCAAAAAATTTGCAGGTATACTTGAGGATATGTAGAATAAAGGCCACGGAACGGAATTTCCATTCTATCCACAGAGTATCCATAAAAAATTGACGAAATTCACTTTTCTTCCGGGCTCTAGACTGGTAGTCTTCCTTGAGGCTGCACCATTTGTGACGTTTGCTTCTCGATTCGAGGCTGACAAACAAGATGGAAAAGTGGAAATAAAAAGAATCTTGTTCCCAAAGTCGAATGCAAGGTTCTTGATAAACGTTTACGATACTTCATTGTTTTAAAGTCAAATTTGAATAACAAGAGGTATCTATAAACAAAGACCATGGACGCGCCACGTAGCTTCGGCGATTGCCCATATCGAGAGGGCCGATATGGGCCGATGTCGCCGATGCTCTGATGGGTGACCGCTCTGCCGCGCAATGGCTGGCGATGGAAATGCATAAAAACACCCTCCTCTATAGCCACAGTTTATCTTACAAAAGAACACAAAAATCATAAATCAGTCGCGGCTAATAAAATTTCGGGGGCTTGATGGAACACTTTTTTTTCTTTTTCATCCCTGGAGATTCTCAGTTATTTTTAATTGGATCGAGATTACGGTGGCTCGATGAATTTCCATTATTCCGTGTCCCAGGAGTGAGGAGCTTGTTGTACGAGGGGATATATTGGTCCGGATAACGAGGGTTTTCCCCTCTCATCCGAGCGTTGATCATCAAGTGATATGCAAATTTAAATGGGATATATTCAACGTTCTCCATTCCTCTCTGACGTGGTGAGCGCTAATTAGCTCCGTGTCTTACACGCTCTCGCGACTGCGTGGCAGAGAGGACTGAGAGACCAGAAGAGAGAGAGAGAGAGAGAGAGAGAGAGAGAGAGAGAGAGAGAGAGAGAGAGAGAGAGAGAGAGAGAGAGAGAGAGAGAGAGAACGCGAGAGGAGGGAATAAACGGGTGATAGTCGAGGGTTCTCAGTTTGGACGTTTATCGAATAGGTGGCGCGGTATACGGGAGTTCAAGGCGCAAGGGACAGCAACGAAGATGAGAAGTCCGGAATTAACACGATGAATGACATACCGGCGTTTAAGTATTCTGGTTACATACACCTCGTAATTAAAATTTGCATTAAAAGTACAAGTAGACTCGTGACAGGTGCTGTTACGATGATGTGGCTAACTGCACTCAGTTTTTTGCAACCTCGCTGAGCGAGCTCCGAGATCAATGTAATCCTTTCTTTGGCAGGTGTTGTCAATTTTTCGCCGCTTACAAAAAAACTACCACTGCACTTGAATATGCCTGTGGACATTAGGTTGCATAACCATAGGTGGTTATGCAACTACCTAATTATCCAAATCAGTACTTCGCTTGCCTTACTCGGAAGGCAACGAAAGTGACACGCCGTTCTCCTTCCAATTCTTGGAAGCGGCGAAATAAGTGAAAAGACTTCCCGAAGAAGGGATTACATTGACATTGGAGTTCACTTAAAAGCATAACACTTGAAGTTGCAGAAAAAGTGCAAATAGACTCGCGGGAGGTGCTGCTACGTTGGAGTGGCCAACGTGCAGTCTTTTGCTATCGCGTTGAGCGAGCTTTGAGATCAATATAATTCTTTCTTTGGCAGGTTTTGTCACTTTTTCCGCCGCTTACAAGAAAACTACCCTTGTACTTGGACATGTCTGTGAACATTAGGAATTGCACATCCAGCTGATGCTTATACGTCCAAGAAGACTACCACTGTATTTGGATATGCCTGTGGACATTAGGTGGCTGCATAACCGTAGGTGGTTATGCAACTACCGAATAATCCAAATACAAGGGTAGTTTCGCTTGTTTCACTTGGAAGGCAGCGAAAGTGACATACGGTAATCCTTTCAATTTTATGAATCGGCCGGAGAAGTGACAAGACCTGCAAAGAAAGGATTACCTACATTGATCTCGGAGTTCACTTAGGTGGTTGAATATCAAACCACCCACTGGCGGTTTCAAATGCACCACAACCACCTAATAATCCAAATACCAAAGTAGTTTCGCTTGCCTCACCCGGAAGGCAGCGGAAGTTCTGAAAAGTCTTCCAACTCTTGAAAGCGGCTAGAAAGTGACAAGACTTGTCAAAGAAAGGATTACATTGATCTCGGAGCTTGCTCAACACGGTAGCAAAAGACCACATCAACATTTCTCGCGAGTATACTTGTGCTTTTGTTATAGATGGCGTTACGTACCTATACTATTTTCTCTAATTAAAAGTTGGCAATATACATGGCAGGTTCATGGAGTCCCGCTAGAACGCCATAGGTGACATTTGTGCGACGCGTAATATTATCTACTTTAATTGTAATTACAATGACAAGTTTTGTTCCAAATAAGTCATATTTGCAGCAAGTTATGCTCCATTATTTCCTGGCAAAGAAATCGGCTTCGGTAGCGCATGGTTTGCCTAGGATAAGTGTATGCCGAACATGCTTTGTCGAGTACAATGTACAAAGAGCGCTTTCGCGGCTCTCAAAGTGGTCAGTTCTTTATGGACAACAAGGACCGCGAAAAACCACCCATAAGAGGGCTGCCGTGAATGATGAGCTGCTGAAACTATCGGAAACCATCATTGGGGTTTATTATCGGCTGCAACTGATGCGTTTGAAGTGAGCTATGCAGGAGAAGAGGCGGAAATTGAAGGATTGTCATGACGAGTTGATTTTGCAGCATGACATTGTCAGGCCGCATGTTGCTCAACCGGTTGAGAAGTACTTGGAAGGAGTGGACTGGGAAATCTCACGTCTTTGCCATTTACTTCCTGTCGATACAGTCAGTACTTACGGCTCCGAACTTCACCTCGTACAAAGGAGTCAAAAAACGGCTAGATGACTGGATTGCTTCTCAAGAATCCGAACTCTTCCTGCATGGAATCCGATTGGTGGCCGAAAGATGGGCCAAGATTGTCCGTTCCGATGGGCAACACTTTCAATAAATCAGCTCGTCGATTTTCTGCCAACCCGCTTGCTTTTCTTTCGCTCAAAAATAGGCGTCTTCATATGCAACCCTAAAATACAGGAGGCATAAAAATGTATCACTTGATAAGTGATACTCCATTGATAGAGCTTTCTGGAACATTGGTGTACGAATAACAAATTTGGTGCAGCTCAACCGGGTTTTTTTCCTTTCTTTAAAAAGCCTATAAGGATTTTTCGTCATGAAAATTTTCTTTCAGTCCGTCCGTGACGTCAATCTTTTGTGGTATGTGATCAGACACATGAATCCTTCACGCCGTATGGAGGCAACGAATACAGATGTACATTTTGTTCACAAGTTGCAGTTTTATTTGAAACAGCTATTTCAATTCGTGTATGTCTGTGACGTGGCTGCATAATTGTGGAATTTTAACAGTGAGCACTCGTTAGGTACTGTGATTGTTGTTTCGATGAATATTTTTTGAAAAAATATATAAATGAAATTTGCCTTGTGACTGCAGTAAAACAACGAAATAGAGGTGATATATATATATATACACAGACACACCTACGCACGTGAGAAGATGATTTTGGAAACATTCGGCTTTGGGGACGATCCCCAAAGGAATCAAATGTCCCCAAACTCAACTTTACGTACACCCAACGTCTTCAGAGTCACCTTCGGATAAATATAAGCATATTTGTGTGAAGGACCTTTCAAGGACTGTCCTGTCCCCAGGATCAACGACACGTTTGAAACAAACGTTG
The DNA here is from genome assembly GCA_951751655.1 of Ophion costatus. Taxonomy (NCBI): domain Eukaryota; kingdom Metazoa; phylum Arthropoda; class Insecta; order Hymenoptera; family Ichneumonidae; genus Ophion; species Ophion costatus. The sequence goes on along the minus strand of OX632364.1, from coordinate 31,369,086 downwards.
CGGGGTGTCCTCAAAGCATCCAGATGTGCCGATAGTCAACATAGCATCGATATAACAGGTTGGAAATTTCCTTTTCCCATATGCATGCGGGGACGTGTGTGGATGAGTGTACCCATTTCGATAGATCTCGCCTTTGGAGATGTAGAGTGCTGAGGGAGATCGTGCCGTACCCACGCTTGATTGCAACACTGTGCGGAGACTCGGAGGAAAGTGCCTCTCGTTTCAGGATTTCAGGGGATGTATGTACGTATATGGGTGCGTGTGTGTAGTCGTGCGGACTAAGGAACGTCGGGAAAATCCAACAGACGGAGGAAGAGCGGATCTGATTGTGAGATGAACGACGAGGAGGAATAGTTAGAGATAGCAAGCGAGAGAGAGAGAGAGAGAGAGAGAGAGAGATAGGGTTAAGAAACCGGAGGGTCGGAGACGTCGTTCGTTGGCTAACATAGTCTGATCGTACATCACAAATTGAGCATAGCACCGAAAGCCGCAGTGGAAACTCTCCGACTGGTATTCTATGCAAATAGGTTAAGTTTTAGTCTTCCATTGAGTACAGAGCGCGTACATACATATCCGGACATGTCCTTACACACACGCGTACATATATTTATAGAAATATATATGTATCAGGTTGATAAAAAAGTGTTGTCGCAAACATTTAAAAAATGTTTTTTTACGTATTGACGCAATATGACATCGAGCTATGTCGAGAATATTCTAGAATGTTTTCAACTCTTCCGCGTGACAGGGTATAAAGCGCGCGTTCTAGTGGACAAAAATGGCTTCGATCACGCAGGAGCAACTTCGAGCGATCATATTTTACGAGCGGCGGCGCGGCATGAACGCAAGCACAATTGCTGAAAATATTCAAGATGCATTCAGCGAGAACGTAGTTTCTCATCGAACAGTCCGGCGTTGGTTCAATCGTTTTAAATCTGGAGACAAGCCTTGAAGATAAGGAATGTTCCGGACGACCGTCGACCATCGATGAAGACGCATTACTCCGCTGCATCAAAGAAAAACTGGAAGCAAGTACGCACGAGCTAGCAAGAGAACTTGGCTGCACCCAACCGTCAATAGTAAATCACTTACACAACTTGGGATACAGGAAGGTTCTAGCTCAATGGATACCACACCGTCTCACCGACGCCAATAAGAACTGTCGCGTGACCATCTACCAGTCTCTCCTGCTTCGCCATCATCGCAAGGAGTTTTTAGAAGATCTTGTGACGAGAGATGAAAGCTGGGTCTTGTATGATAACAGAACGCGTCTAGCCTACTTGCTTCCTATCGGAGAAAAACCGCCACACCAACCGAAATCTGATCGTCACTCACAAAAGATTTTGTTGTGCTGTTTCTGGGACGCAAAGGGGTTGTGCTGTTTCACAATTTTCTTCCTGTAGGCACGACGATCTCCTCTACACGATACATCGAGAATCCAGGAATTGGCAAAAGCTATAAGAAAAAAACGGCCAAGACGCGCGACTGTGCACCTTCTCCACGACAACGCGAGACCCCATGTCGCAAAGGAAACTCACAAAACAATCACTGAGCTTCACTGGAATACCGTTCCTCATCCACCATACTCTCCCGACATCGCGCCATCCGACTACCATTTGTTCAGACATTTGAAGGCATATTTGAGGAGTTTTGGGCAAAGGGAATGAATGCGTTGCTAACTAGATGGTCGAGTGTCATAAGAACCGATGGCGAATATATTGTTGATTAGAAATGTTTTGTATAAGATATATAAATAAAAAAATTACATTGAAATTATTGCGACAAAACTTTTTTATCAACCTAATATAAAGAAAAACGGACAGCTAGGGTGATGTGAAATGACAAATAATTTTTTTTTCAATGTACTAAATAATAAAACTTTCGCACGAACGGATTCTTTTTTGGAATTTTGAAAATATCGAAACATGGAAGCTTAAGAAAAAAGGATTTTTGACAAAAAAAAACTTCTGTTATTGACAGATGGTTGCACATATCGAAAACTCATTCGGGCATTCGATAGAAAATGTCATAAACTGCGGTCTTTCCGAATTTGAAGGGAATCGGATGAATAGATTTCGAGACACGACTTACACCGTTCCGTAAAATAATTTCGAGAAACATGCAAAAAAAGGGTAAATCGGAGCGGTGCAGTTCGTCGTAGCACAGTTCCCTGATCCCTACAGAACCGTCATAACTCGGTCAATTTATCGCATTTTTACGCAATATTCGTTGCAAATTGAAATGAGGACCGTGGGTCACAAAACTATGTAATGGAAAACCGTATTTTTGGAATTTCAAGCTTATGCAGGCCTTTTAAACCCGCGCACTCGCAGGTACAGTTGTACATTTCGTCCAATAACTTTTTAGGGGCTACACCTAGTTGGACATTTTTTGGAAATATCGATTTTCGTTTTCTGACGGATTCTCGAATTATAACATTTCAAAAATATTCCCTGAAAATTTCGAGGCGTTCCGTTCAAAATCAAGGAATTCATGGGGGTTTATACGTAGGTTCCGCGAGCCGGCGAACCGCACACGGGTAAACTTTAAACGCGGTTTTCTCTAAATTATTATACTTTTTCAAAATCAGTGACTACAATGTCAATAAAATTATACAAGCTTCTTTTACATGTCAAAAAACAGTGCTTGAACGAAGAAATTTTTTTCCGATGCTTTTTTAGTTTTTTAGTTTTTTTTAGTTCGATAGTTTTTATTACTAACGTAAGTGCTCTTATCGAAAATCGATACTTTCATTTTTCACAGCGGTCTTTTTTTCAAAAACTAATATTTAAAAATCGTTTGACCAAGCATTAGATAATTGCATGCGAGAAGTAAATACGTTTCATTCTTTAATTTCGGATGATTTGTTTTCGAGCAGCAGCGGTCACCGCGAAGAACGTTTTTCAAAGTTTAGTCTGCACAAACCATTGTACCGACCACATTCATAAATATTCTTTAATATAGAATTTGTTATAGGTACATAAAACTATACTCTAATGTAAAAAATGTCGAAAACCTGCACATGATTTCTCAACAACAAAAAAAAAGCTATTTTCCGACCACGATCTAGGTGTAAGCCGTTAATAACATTTGTCAAAATATCATGTTTGTGTGTATATATATATTTATAAATTATGAGAATCACCAATAAATAATTAATTTCGAACGTGATAGCAAATAAACCATCAGCATAAATATATTGATAATTACATAAACACAGAAAAGGAATCGAAAATGGCAAATATAAATTTAACGAGTTCTTCAATGACGACAGACCGAAGCGCTACGAGTAACTGAACCATAGAAAATTTTGCCATTAATTTGGTTATTATATAATTCCGTGCGAGAATAATGATTTTGCTCGTAATTACTTTTGAAAATAAGCTTCGCCACCTCTGTTCCGAATTCAATTATTCGATTGTACCCTTAACTTTTAACGCATTTTGTGAATCGTAACGCAAGCATTCCATGGCGAGCGCGCTCTCGAAAATTTGGTGTGCAGGTTCAACATGAATAAATCACACGACCTGCGCCACGTTTTATAAATAAAGGCACAAGAAAAATACGCAGCGAATTATGGAATACAAGAGAAGAATTTTAGTTAGCGCGGTCGCAGCGAATATTCCCAAATTAAAGCTCCGGGGCATTAATTATGCGCGAACAATCGCGAATATCGGGTTGGCATTGGGGTACAAAAAGACGAAGACAGAGGGTGAGAGTGATACTCTCCGCACCCTCTCGTGCGTATCCTCGGGCCACCACCTAATTCAAATCGCCGACAGGGATAAATCTAATCTCAGCGTATAATGTTGATGGAGGGTGTATAATATGTAGTCACGCGAATGAGCTACAAGTCACCGCCCCCTCATGTATATCCATTATTCTTCGCCCCCCTTTGATTACCGAAAAAGTCGAAAACGCGAAAACAAGCCGGCGCAGAGTGGCAGATTAATTGAGTCCGAATTGCAGACTTTCATGTATTATTTTCAACTTTTTTAAAAGCAATATATCATTTTTTTTCTAACAAACCCGAGAAAATAAACAACAAGTAGGCGATTTTTTTACAACATTGTTGGGGAGAAGGTAACAAATAGGTGATTTTTTAACTTGTTGATGAATACATAAGTACCAAATAAATATTTAAATGTTCACCATCGTAATGGGTATATTTATGGAAAAAATAACATATAGGCGATTTTTTAACAATAATCTCGAGAAAACAAATAATAAAGGGGGCTTTCTAAATTTGTCGGTAAATGCATAATAACCAAATAATTATTTACATATTTACAAATAACAAATAGGCGGTTTTATAACAACAATCGCAGGAAAGAAATGGCATATAAGTGATTTTTGAATTTGTCGATAACTGCGTATTTACCGAGTGAATATTTACATATATACATTCATCATGTACATATTTATAAAAAAAAAAGTAATATGCGAGTTTTCAGCAACGATCTCAAGAAGACAAATAACTAATGGGTGATTTTTCACTTTGTTGATGAATGCATAATTTTCAAATAAATATTTACATATTCACATCTATAATACACGGATTTACGAAACAAATAACAAATAGGCGAGTTTTTACCAACAAAACTGGAAAAACAAGCAATAAATAAGCGATTTTTCAACAACTATCTCGGGGAAGAAAAACAATTAGGTGATCTTTGAATTTGTTGATAAATGCATATTTACATTTATAATACACATTCTTACGAAACAAATAACAAATAGGCGATGTTTTGACACCGATTTTGATGAAACATAACAAATGGGCGATTTATTAACAACAATCCCGAGAAAAAAACAAATGGATGATTTTTTAACAACAATTCTGAAAAACAAGCAATCAATAGGTGATTTTTTAATCTGTTGATAAATGCATATTTACCGAGTAAATATCCACATATATACATTCATAACACACATACTTAGTCACGAAATAAAATAACAAACAGGCGACGTTTTGACAACAAGCCCGTGGACACATAATAAATGAGCGATTTATTACCAACAATCCCGAGAAAACAAATAATAAAAAGGTGATTTTGTAACAACAATTCTGCGAAAACAAATAACAGATGGGCGATTTTTCAGCAACAATCCCGGAAAAAAGAACAAATAATCGATTTAAAAATTTGTCGAGAAATGCATATTCACATTAGCGTGTGCTTCGTTGTGTGAAATTTGCAGGCTTTTAGTTCGATTTTGTCGACTTTGATGATGCAACGAACGAGCACGTAACCAATTTTCGGGTGATTCATGTGGACGTAGGATTTGCCAATGCTATCAATTTCACGGGTTTCAACGAGCGCTCGCACTCACACTCAGGAACATTTTCTGATTGATCCGTGCGTTGACAGTTCTTTGAACGCTTTGAAATTTTGCCTTTCTCAGTGTGGGAGCGTTTTTTTCCAATGGTGAATGTGGATTTTTTCATGACAATTTTGCTTGTATACACCATAAGCTTGGGCTTATTTGGTTTATTCCCCATGAAAACCCCAAATGAAACGCATCGTGCAAATTTTGCGAATGGAGATCCAAAAGGCTACGATTTCGCGAGGTATTGATTGAACTGTGCCCAACTTGGTACGTTTGGTGCTGAATCATTTTTTAATAAAAAATTGACCATACTATAAAAATTGCTGAAATTTGTAAATCTATAAAAGCACTCGGGATGATTTTTTTCCGCTTTTCGTCCCTTGATGCCAAAATACCGCTAATTTCCGGAGAAAGGCAATGTCGAAAAGAATGCGGACGAGCTCGATTCTTCCTGACATTGTTGACGACCGATGACGGCCGGACGTGATCGAAGAGTCGATCAAAGACTTACCTCATGATGCGTCATCGTGTATGGAAAAGAATGAGATTAGAAATAATTGGTAGAACATCAAAGTAGAAGAAAAGGCGGCATATTATTTGCTATGTACAACTATTTGACCTGACGATTGTTCGGAACAAACTGTATCGAAGCGACAGTACTTTTCAAATCATCGTTCGTAGCATCGATATATAACCCGCGGCCGTTTTGACAATCTGCAAAGATCAACACGAAACGAGAATGCATGAGTGATCGGTAGGGCAATCGTTTGATTAATCAGTAATTGGCTATTGACAATGTACTTCGTCTTTGGACTGACCACGTGGCCACGGCAATGGTACTCACGCCCATGAAGCTGACCAGAGAGAAAATATAGATGCCACCTGCTGACAATTGTATAGGTTTGCTAGCACCGATCATGCATATCAGCATTTGTTTCTTGAACGAGTCCGGCATGTCGTACCACAGACACTCGTAGTAAGCTGCGTAGAGATTCGTACTCTGTGCAGGAGTAGCAACATGTATTAATCTCATTTTTCATGAATTCTCGACAGCACTATCGAAAACACAAGTGTTCTCTGACAGATGAATGAAAAGTAGCGTACTTCGGTAACGAGATATTCCCCAGCAGCACAGTAGCCGTAAACCAACAGGAGCATCGTTCCACCGTAAAGTAAAAATGAAAACACCTGTGCGGTGTCCGCCGAGTCGAGGTTCTAAAAATGTTGTCGATTACTGCACATGAATGTGGAATGATTCTGCAGAGGAAGAAAAAACGTGCATCACATACCACCAGGACGGCGTAACAGGTAAGGCCGATGAGCAGGGTGGACAAGAAGAGTTCTTCCAAGAGAATCAGTCCGAATACGTCATTGATGTCCTTCGCCAATCTACCCGTTAATGGAGAGAAGTCAGTATGACGTTGTGCACACGACGATTAGACAGTCATGGGGAATACGAAACGCACTCAAGAATATGACGATGTCGGTTGACTATGTCTTGAAAAATGATTCTGTAAGTATCCTGATTCTCGCGATTACTCGATCTTAGATTTCTTATTCTAAGAGAGAGAACGGACAATTGTCCGCACACGTGAAGCACCAGAGCGAACAGTAATCCAATTG
>OX632364.1:31214635-31357135 GCA_951751655.1 Ophion costatus | reverse complement strand
ATGCTCGAAAAGAGCTTTCAAGTCGTTTCAATCTATGGTAGTCGAAAAAAATGCATCACATACTCTAATGAGGCTGCTGACATGTACTGAAGGATTTCGACTTTTACGACAGTGTACGCACGTACTGGAACTGCATGCAAGTAAATGCTTCGAACGCGACGTGAACTTTTCCGGTAGATTTCATTTTGCTACACTACTCAATATTTTTAAATTTTTGTACGGATTCAATAAATTCCGTGTGCATATAATGACATTTTGGCGTCTGCTATCAGTCGAAATCCTTCTTTTCAATGTACTACGATAATCGTCGAAAGGAAAGTTGGCGAAAAAAGCATCCAAATGAGGCTAGAATGGCCTTTGGAAGATAATTTCGCTGATAATGAAACGTGAATATTTATTTTCTCATTCGCTCTGTTTCTGCTTTATAATTGAGAAATTTGAGAGTAGCTTTGCGCTGCAATGAATTTTTATTACATTCTATTACATTTTTTGTATATTAAAGTCGAAAAATGTTCGAAAATACGTCAATCATTTAGTACTTAACCTCCGATATACAAAATTGACAAATTCAATAATATTCTCAGGAAATTCGACTTTTGCTCGGGCTTCTACTTAACCTCCAATCCATCAAATTGACTAATTAAAGCAAAATTCTCAGCGAACTCCCCTTTGACTCGGCTGTTTGTGGTGCGAAAAATCAATTAAAATTGTTTTGTTCATTACTTAGTAAGTTACAGTTATTCCAGGAAAATTGTCACAAGAAAAAAAAACAAGAGAAATAACGAAAGTATACAACGTAAAAAAACAGAAGAGAAATTCAGCTTTTTTTTCATAAACATACTAATCTATCCTGAAGATCAGTAAGATCGAGATTTGGAAGTATCATTTACATCATTGCTCGTCACAGAAAGATACCACGCAGTCGCTTTCGAAATGCGTACTTGAACAAAGTGTTGCAGTTTACAGTGACTAATTTATTTTCCCAGGTTCAAGTTTTCTAGGACTGATACTTTCGCACTATTTTATCCAATTTTTTAAAATCTTTATAAAGCCAATAACGTAGCGTTTATAATTTCTCGAATTGTTTTGATTTCGACATAAATAGCACAAATAATAAAGGTGTAGTAGTAGTAGTTTCACAATGATAAAAAGTTGTGTCACGTATATCATTACTGACGGCGAGACCCCGTCTCGTCGTGGTCATTGCAATTATACTTACGTACATCCATTTGAAAGAACGGAACATATACATGCCGCCTGCGGGAAATTGCATGGGTTGGTTCGCACCGATCATAAATACATATCATCAGTTTTCTTTGAAGGCGTCTAGCATGTCCCACCATACGGATAGTAAGCTGTATAGAGATTCGTGCTCTGTGTAGAAGTAGCATTATCTTTTGATGTCTTTTTTCGATTATTTTCAACAACCGAATGAAAAAAGGAAGCTCGATCGTCTATAAGTTGGTGGAACGTAGTGTATTTTGGTAATGAGTAATTCACCAGCAATGCAATAGCCATCAATCAACACCAGCGATATGACGCAGTACAGCAGACCCGGAAAAATCTGGGCATCGTTTTTTGAGCCAACGCTTAAAAAAATGTTTTCTTTTCTCCGTATCATATAGATAAAAATAAATCCGCGAATAGAAAATAACGTGATTTATAATACGTTTAGAGAGACGTGGCACGAGAGAGCGATGAGAGCGGCGATCACCGAAAGTGCTTCCAAGAAGATGGAAGTTCTTATATTGATGTATACATATTTATTAGCCTATTTAAAGAATTTGCGCACTAATGGTAATTGCGCACTAATTGTAGTATTTTCTCTATTCTACAGTATAAAACAGGTTTTCGTTTTGATTCAATGTGATGTGCAGTGTGTGATGTGATGATGGTGTGCAGTTGTTTTCTACAGTTTGCTGGAGACGGTATGATCCGTGTCAGTTGTCCTATTTAAAAACGTGAACAAATGCCCGGAATTCGAAAACTGCTAAAAGATAATTGGTATTACATTTTCGCTATTCATCCCCTGGCAGGAAGAATAAGGGGATAGCCTCATTTTTTACCATCGCATCATTTATGGTTCGCGCAATGTCGAGCTCACCATAACCGGGGCAAAAATTCCGGACCGCAGAACTTTTGATCCTCGTTGATCATGTTGATGGCCGATGAAGAAAACGAGAACACAAATAATTGAGAGACCGTCGGATAAATAGATCTAAAAGGCGGAATCTTATTTGTTAAGCACAACTGTTCGTTCCGATGGTTGTTCGGAACAAATTGTATCGAAGTGACGGTACTCTTCAAATCATCGTTCGCAACATGGATATATAGCCCGCGGCCGTTTTGACGGTCTACAAGAATTAACACGAAACGAGAATGTATGAGTAATCGGGAGGGCAATTGTTTGATTAATCAATAAATGGCTATTGATAATCTATTTTGTCGTTGGACCGACCACGTGGCAACGGCAATGGTACTTACGCCCATGAAGCTGACCAGCGAGAAAATATAGATTCCACCTGCTGACAACTGTATGGGTTTGCTCGCACCGGTCATACATATTAGCATTTGTTTCTTGAACGAGTCCGGCATCTCGTACCACAGACACTCATAGTAAGCTGCGTAGAGGTTCGTACTCTGTGCACGAGTAGCAACATGTTTTTATCTCATTTCTCATGAATGCTCAACAGCAGAATCGAAAACGAAAGAGTGTTCGTTGATAAATGAATGCACGCTAGCGTACTTCGGTAACGAGATATTCACCAGCAGCACAATAGCCGTAAACCAACAGCAGCATTGTCCCACCGTACAGTACAAATGAAAAAACTTGTGCGCTGTCCCCCGAGTCAACGTACTGAAAATTTTCCCCATTACTGTAAGCGCATGTCGGCGGATTCTGCAGTTAAAAAAAAACAGTAACTTGCGTACCACCAGGACGGCGTAACATGCAAGACCGACGAGAACGGTGGACAATAAGAGTTCTTCCAAGAGGATCAGTCCGAACACGTCATTGATGTCCTTGGCTAATCTATTCGTGGATGGAAATAAATCAGTATGACGTTTTGCACACGATGATTAAATACTCATGCCAAATTCGAAACGCACTCAAGAATATGACGATGTCTGTTGAGTATATCTTGAAAAATGATTTTGTAAGTATCGTGATTCTCGCAATCAGTCGATCTTAGGTTTCTTATCCTAAGGGAGAGAACGGACAATTGCCCGCACACGTGGAGCACCAGAGCAAACAGTAAACCAATTGCTGCCGTATGCCATATACAAATGTACGACACCGGAGCTTGATAAAGCCAGACGAGATAATAAGTTGTCGTGTCGTTTATTTCGAAGAAGAGGTGAATGCGACACGCCAGAACGTAAGGAACGCTCTCGTTTCGCAGAGCTGTAGACCTTCAATGAATGGATATTAAGAACATGCCAAAATCCTAAACACATAAGAAAGTACTATTCTCATGCCCGGCGTGATGCTTTTTCCGTATCTCAGTTACAATTCCAAACGCGTTCCACTATTTTGCTCATATATATTTATATATATACACAAATTTTGGGGAAAAACATTTTGAACTCGGTCAATCTATGCAATTTTGGCGATTAGCACATCTTGCTATTTTTTCATAAAAATAGCAAGGGCCATCCTCATGGATGGCCCTTAAGTGTCCTCACAGTGACCTTCCCTCATATACATTTTTGTAATGTATTAGGTGTAGTAAAGAGAAATCCATTATTTTTGCCTTCAATTTCGTGCAAAAATAATGGATTTCTTTTTTATTACTCCTAATATATTTCATTCAGTTTACGATTGCAAACGTACGACTAAAAAATTAAGCATCACCTTCGCTTAAGGCGTTACATCTATGTGGCTCACTGAAAAGTGAGACTTCTTTCTGAGAAATTTTTTGAGGATACTACGAAAGCGATCAAAATGAGGTTTGGAGGGGTGTACTGTGTGGCTCTATACAAAAAAAATTATGAAAAAAAGAAAACGGCGGCTGAACTACGAGCGTTTATTTAAGCGCTCTGCGTAAGGGTGCAGAACTTTTATGGATTAGCACCTAGAACAAAAAAACGACATTCACATTGGCTTTGCTAGCGAAGTACACACGATTATGAAAAATCGTTTTTTCACAAAACATTATCGTGAATATATTTTTTTTTGCCGAAAAATCGGCTTCAATTTTTTTATGTAAACGAGAATTGACGTTGCATCAGAAAAATCGGATGTAATGCTTTTGAGAATCTATCTAACATGCTACAGTAAGAATTTCAAGTCAATTGGGTAAAAACGCCAGAATTATGCATCCTCTCTATTTAAAAAACGTGGTTTCGCAAAAAACGCGTTCAAAGTTTCAAAATTGATTCAGAAGCTATCGTCCGCATGACGGAATCGTAGCTCTCATTTCAATTTTCCGGTCACCCTCGGAGGCGTTTTGATAGTACGTCTTTGGTTCTTAGGTCATGGTGTATTTTTTTGACGACTGGAGTAAATTGCCTGAAATTGCTAATTTCATCGCCCAGGCTGTTTCATTCGTTTCGGAGCACTCAGAGGTGCTTTCAAAAATGAGCTCTAAACATGTTTTTCTTTAAGTTTCGAATATAATGCCCTTTTTAAATATGATTATTGTGTCGTTTTCACATCATTTAAGCCAATGAAAAACGGTCACAATGTTTTTTCTTCCCAGATGTAACGCCTCAACAAAACATGAGAGGAATAATAAAAACCTGATTAAAGACATTTCATGTGACCATTCCCGACTGTATCTTGATCTTTTTCAAGCACGAATGAGATCATGGAGCCCTCTTGAATTCGCGCACTCACCACCTTCGATGCGCAGTTTCAATGGCTTCATTAAATAAAAAACCGACGAGGACATTCCCATAGTGACCGACAGCTTGAAGAAAATCTTGGCAATGCGATTGTAGCCGAGATAGATTTCCCTTTCTTCCTGGCTCTCGAAGAGCTGCTCATCGATACTGTCCATCACTCGCGTTATAAGGGTGCCGATTTTCCGCGAGCATCGGATCACTATCAGTTTTATGCATATCAACACCTGCAACAAGCTCTCTGAAAGATTCTGAACCACCAGCTCCGAATTGCCGAGTACGTAGAATAGATCGGCAATCTCCATGGAAATGTGAGTAATGTAATACACGATCCACATAATGGACTTTGCGTATGTCGACTGAAGCGGCCATACTCCCAATAAAGCGAAGAAACGCTCGTTCCATCTGAACAGATTTTTGGCCTCATCGAACTCGTCCTGAATGACAGAAGATTCGATGGAAATCGACATTCGTTTCGCGTCAAACGTAATTATTTGAGTGATTGACAATGAAAAAAAAATTGATGACAACTGCGTATCGTGATGATCCAACCCGATCTCCCTCAGTATTGAAATGGGCTTGCCTATTAACAAGCGACTTCTCTACATCCTGAGCAAATGTCTATCCATACTTACTGTCATTGCAAAAGCTGCCTGTTTTTACGACCACTGTTCATGAGTGACTGAGAGACCGAAGTTCGAGTCGCTCCGTATTGCGCAGGACCGTGAACTTGCCAATTCGAGGGGAAAGGAATAGGCGCGCTTCGAGCGTTTAAAAATATAAGCACTAATGACAGGTACATTTGATACTCACCACCGTCCGGTCAATATTTTCATCCGAGTATCCCTCTGTAATGTTTTTATCAATTCCCTCATGTCTCGACTTACACGCATCTTTTTTTTTCCTATTTTTTTATCGATGCGATACGACCACCTGCGCATCGCTTGTCTTATACTCTCTTTTTTCTCGAAAATACAATGTGTCTTCCGTACGAACGTAAGCGATTATATGCAATTAAGAGTAGAGCGAAAAGGCAGTGTAATGACCGGGTAGAAGGTCGTAGCGCTGGATTATAATTATTGCAAAGACAGCGAGCAGGAGTTTCGATTTTTATGATCGATCAGAATAGGAGTGCGCTGGCGGGGCGAGGAAGCGGAGAGTGGAGGCTTTTACTTTGATGGTCAGTCACAGTTGCACTGGCGCTGAGAGAAGTGTACTTGCCTGATCATTGATACAATGCACGTCAAGTAATGTCACGTTAAAATAATGATGACAAGAATACAGAGTGCAACGATTTCATTACTGTACATTGAGCAATCACGGACTCAGGTAGCAAACGTTACGAGAACAGGAAGCTACAATTTGATGTCCGAACCATGCTGCACTTGATACTCAAAAAGCACTTCAACGTCGATCCAGTCTGTCATCGTCGAAAAAAAATGTATCACGTGCTCTAATGTGATCGACAGACGTACCGAAAATGCAAGCAAGTAATGGTTTGACAATTGAGACGAACATTTGTTGCATATTTAGTTTTGCTACACTATGCAGTGTGTTTTATCTATCGACAGACCTTATTGACTCGTCGCGAGTCATGACATGGCGCGTATGTTAAGGATGTTGAGTTCCTATGAAACATGTTAGTGTTCATTGTTCAATAAATAGCTTCTTAATCTTCATGAAATTTTTACACGACCTCCTGAATACTTCATGTAAAAATATACCAAATTTTCAGAATTCTATCATCATTACTTCAACCTCCTTAAGGGTTGAAATAAAAAATGATAAGAAAATTCTGAAAATTTGGTATGTTTTTGTATGAAGTATTTAAGAGGTCGTGTTAAAATTTCACGACGATTAGGAAGCTCGTTATTAAAGAATTAACATTTTGTTAAGAACAATTTTTAAAAGAAATAAAAAAAAAATTATCAATAAACCTCGTTTTGTTTCCGTTGCTTTCAGTATATTGTAGATATTATAAAATTGAGAGGTAAAAAAAAAACTTATTGCAAAGTTACATCAGTTTCCATAAAACAACATTTAATTTGTGAATGTTAATTGTTCAATAACGAGCTTCCTAATTGTCGTGAAATTTTTACACGACCTCTGAAATACTTCATACAAAAACATACCAAATTTTCAGAATTTTATCATCATTTGCGATTTGGGACTCAACATCCTTAAGAGTCGAAAATCTCATCTTCGATACACCATGACAATTGCCGGCAAGAAAATGAAAATAACGAGCGCTATCACTTTTTCGATAATGTCATCCGAGTGTTCAAAATGTTTACAATACAAATCTTGAAGCGTTCGCGACTTCTAAGAATGTTTTTTTTTTCTTAAGATAAATTATACAAATAATTTAGGAACAGTCTGGATCCGTAGTTTCAAATGCTCAATCGTTCGGCTGGCTATCTCATTACTGATGGTTAGACCCGGCATCGGTTACTGCAATCATACTTACTCCTGTGGATTTGAAGAGACAGAAAACATATCTATGTTTTCTGTCTCTTGTTTGCTTGCTTGCTTGCTGCAAATTGCATGGGGTTGCTCGCCCGATCATAAGGACATATTATTAGTTTTCTCATGAAGTCGTTTGGTATGTCGCACTATAGCACCAATAGTAAGCTGAATAGAGATTCGTACTTTGTGCTAACAGGTTATGCCTAGTTGTAACAGTAGAAAATAACTAATTTTTTTATTTTTCCCCCTGCAAAATCTGACTCTTCCGAAGAACGCTCTGTAATTTCTTAATGGAAACTTATTTAATTGTAATCTTTTTACAGCCGATGTCTGGGAAGCAAATCGCTAAAACTTGTTTTGCTATGAACGATACCCTCCTACACCAGGTTATCTAATATCAAGAAATCAAACAGATTTCGTTAGTATATCAGTTTATCCGATTAATCGGAGGAACTTCGGAAATATCAAAATTTGAAAAATGGCTCGCGTTCAAAGTATGTCGTGAATTTTACGCAAAAATTGGCATTTTCCATTCATCAAATACTACATTTTTACATGTGGAAAAAGTGTGTTTACATGTGGCAAAACATGATATTTTGCTCATCGACTTTGAAGAGGTACCTTCGAGAAAAAACCGTTTGAAGGTTCAAAAAACGCACCGGGCCATCTGACGGGCATCAATATAACAGCATCAAAAGTCTTTCAATTTTGATCCGATAACCTTGAACTTTTCTGGAACCATTTACGAGATGATACGCTGTCAAAATAGATTAGTTTTAAAAAGAGTGATTTTTCGCCTTCTACTACTAGGCATATTCCCTTAAAACAGCACCAGATTTTCATGTCATTTTTCATTATTTTTCAAAACCCCATTAAAAAATTAAAACTCGATCGTTGATAAGTCGATGGGGCGCAGTGTACTTCGGCAATGAGATATCAATTAGCAGTTCAATAGCCATGAATCAACACGAGCGGTGTCATGCGGTACAGCCGGCTCGAAAGAAACTGCGAACCGTTTTTAAAGTCAATGCTTCAAGGAATAATAATTTCTTTCATATAATATAAATAAAATCGTTGATAAAAAATAAAGTGAATTATAATATGGTTAGAGCGACGTAACAGGAGAGATCGATGATAACGGAGGTCAACGAAAGTTCTTCCAAGAGAACGGGGGTTCTCGTATTTGTGTGTACATATTCAGACATGATTAGCCTGTCTGAAAAATGTATGCACTAGTTGTAGTCGTTTCTTCATTCTACAATATAAAAAAAAGCTTTTCGCTTTGATCCGATGCCAAGTGCGCGACGGTGTGGAGTCGTTTTTTTTTTAAATCCGCTTCATATCAGTAAGATCTGGGTCAGTTGTGCTCTTTAAACATGAACAAAAATGGCTACAAATTGAAAGCTCTTAAAAAATACTCGAAATTATTCGTTTCGCTATTCGCCTCCTGACAATAAAAGCAACCGGACAATTCCATTGCTTCCCATTGCATTATTCAGAGCCTACGAGTTAAAGTCGAGTTCGCCATGACTGAAAAAATCCGGGCCCCTGTGACTCCAACGTTCATTCATGTTGATTACCGATGACGGTTAGACGTCATCGAACAGTTGATTTGAAACTTACCTCATAATATGCCATCATGCATGGAGAAAACAAAAACACAAATGAATGAATGACCGTCGGGAAGCCAGATCGAAAAGACAGAATCTTATTTGTTAAGTACAACTATTCATCCAGATGGGTGTCCGGAACAACTTGTATCGAAGCAACGATACTCTTCAAATCATTGTTCGCAACATGGATATATAACTCCCGGCCGTTTTGACAACCTGCAAACATTAACCCGAAACGAGATTGCATGAGTGATCGAGAGGGCAATCATTTGATTTATGGATAATTGCATATTGACCATCAGCTTCGTAATCGGTCTGACCGCGTGGTTACAGCAATGGTACTCACGCCCATGAACCCGACCAGCGAGAAGATATAGATGCCACCTGCTGACAATTGTACGGGATTGCTCGCACCGATCATACATATTATCATTTGTTTCTTGAAGGAATCCGGCATGTCGTACCAGAGGCAATCATAGTAAGCTGTGTAGAGATTCCTACTCTGGGCACAAGTAGCACCATGTTTTTATGTCATTTTGCACGAATCTTCGACAATACCATAAAAAACGGAAGAGCCTTCGTTGATAAATTGATGCAATGTAGCGTACTTCGGTTATGAGATATTCACCAGCGGCGCAATAGCTGTAAATCAACGTGAGCATTGTCGCGACATATAGTGAAAATAAAAGCACCTGCGCAGAGTCCGCCGAGTCAACGTTCTAAAAAAAAATGTCCAGTACAGTATGCATATGTAGGATGACCTTGCGAAGGAAAAAAACGTTAATTATATACCACCAGAACGGCGTAACACGTAAGACCGATCAGAACTGTAGACGAGGAGAGTTCTGCGAAGAGAATCAGTGAAAACACCTCATTGATGTCTCTTGACAATCTATCGGTTGAAAAAATAATAGTAAAATGTCAAAGGAAGTAAAACATCATGACACTCCCAACATCAGGATCAAACAGTCATGTGGACTTTGATACGTACTCAAGAATATGGTGATGCCTATTGATTATATCTTGGAAAATGACTCTGTCATTCCCGTGATCTCTCGAGCTCAGATTTCTTATTCTGAAGGAGAGCACGGACAATTGTCCGCAGACATGGAGCACCAAGGTGAACAGTAATCCAATCGCTGACATATGCCATACACTCATGTAAAATACCGGGGCTTGACAAATCCAGACGAGGTAATAAGTTGTCGTATCGTTCACTTCGAAGAAGAGACGAACGCGGTAGGCCAAAACGTAAGGAACACTCTCGTTTTGCAGAGCTGTAGACCTTCAATGAGTGCATATAAAGAAAGTACCAAAATCCTAAACACATAAGGGAGAACTTGTCTCAAGCCGACGGAATCCCTATCACATATCCAAATAACAATTCCAAAGATTATGCTTAATTATCATAATATACCAGAATTGGAAACGTTTGAATAAAAAATAAAGAATCATCGTCGCGTAGCGAGACATTGAAGCAATCAAGAGCGATAAAAGATTGGATTTACCAGTGATGTGATTATTTCAGACTGGATCTCACTGTCTTCCAAGCTACTTACCACCTTGAATGCGCAGTTTCAATGGCTTCATGTAATAGAAAGACGACGCGGACGTTCCCATTGCGATCGAAAGCTTGAAGAAAGTCTTGGCAAGGCGATTGTAGCCGAGATAGATTTCCTTTTCTTCCGGGCTCTCGAAGAGCTGCCCATCCATACTCTCCGTTACTCGCGTTATGAGAGTACCGATCTTACGCGAAAATCGGATTACTAACAGTTTTACACACGTGGACAGCTGCAACAAGGTCTCGGAAAGATTCTGAACCACTAGCTCCGAATCGCCGAATACGTGAAACAGATCGGCAAGCTCCATGGAAATGTGACTAATGTAATACACGATCCACACCATGGACCGCACTTTTGCCGACCGGAGCGGCCATACTCCCAATAAAGCGAAGAAACGCTCGCTCCATCTGAAGAGATCTTTGGCCTCATCGAATTCGTCCTGAATCACACAAAGTTCGTTGAAAATCCGCATTCGTTGCGAATCAAACGTAATTATTCGAGTTATTGAGATTTAAACAAAATTGTTTGGGTTTGGGAGACGTTTTGATGACCACTGAGCATCATGATGATCGAACCCGAACTCCCTTAAAATTGCGATGGGCTTGTCGATTGCCAAGCGGCTTCTCTATATCCAGAGCAAATGTAGATCCATACTTACTGCCATTGCTAAAGCTGCCTGTTTCTACGACCACCGCTTATGAGGAACTGAGAGAACGAAGTTTGAATCCGCACGTATTGCGCAGGACCGTGAAGTTTTCAATTCAAGGGGAAAAAAATAGTCGCGCTTCGGGCTTTTGAAAATGTCAGCATTAATTATGCATTTGATTCTTACCACCGAACGGTCAATGTTCTCATCCGAGTGTCCCTCCGTAATGCCTTCATCAATTTCCTCACGTCTGGACTTCTACGCATCTATTTTTTCCTATTTTTTTATCGATGCGATCCCAGCAGCTGCGCAACGTTCGTTTTGTGATATTTATTTTTGGAAAATACAATGTTTTTTTCCGTACGAAAGTAAGCGATTATGTGCAATTATAAGCAGAGTGCAACGGGGGGCTGTAATGACGGGGTACAAAGTCGTGGCACTGGATTATAATTATGGCTGAGGAAGCGAGCAGGAGTTTCGATTTTTATGATCGATTAGAACTGGAGAGGGTCGGCGGGGCGAAGAAGCGGCGAGCGAAGGCTTGTGCTTCGACGGTCAGTCACAGTTGCACTGTTGCTGAGGGAAGAGTACTAAACATCGTTACGATGGTCACAGGGTAACGTCATGGTCGAATAATGACGAGGAGAGTACAGACAGCAATGATATCATGACTGCACATTGATCAAGCATGGACTCAGGTAGCAAAAGTTAATATAACAGCCAAGAGCACTTTGATTTACCGATCTTGATACACTTGGCACATAAGGAGGGCTTCAACATCTTTCCAGCATGTCATTGTTGAAATAAGATTTATCACCACACTCATGCGATCGAGCGCTCTACATACGAACTAGACATGTAGGCAATTCATTGCTTTAAAATCGCGATGAACTTTTACCGGCGATTTTTCTACAATTTGCAATATTTTTGAAACTATCTACGGACCTTATTAATTATCCACGAATTATGAAATTTTGACGTATTTCGAAAGGCGAAAACGTTCTCTTCAATATACTGTGACAATTGCCAAAAGGAAAATAGAAATAACGGAATCTTACCACGTCAGAAAAACATAAACGAAATTTTGCGATTTTATGTTGTAAACACATTGATTTATCGTGAAGGTCGTTAAGTTCGCGGTTTTCGAATATCGTTCAAATCATTATTCGTGATATACATAAACATCATTAGTAAACTTGAATAAAGTGAAGATGATCTAGCTCATTGTCCCGGGTTATATTTTTCGAGTCCTGATACTTTTTCGGTCATGTCTTCCAAGTGTTGTAAATGTTTACATTCAAATCTCGAAGTGTTTGCGATGTCAAGCAATGTTTTTATTTAAAGATAAATCGCACAAGTAATTGAGGTACAGTCTAAAGCTGAAGTTTCAAATGATCAATAGTTGGGCTGGCTATCTCATTACTGATGGTTATACCCGGCATCGGTCACGGCAATCATATACTTACCCCCGTGTATTCAAGGAGACAGAAAATAAAGATGTTGTTTGCTGTAAATTGCATGGGGTTACTCGCCTCGACTATAAGGACATATTATTAGTTTTTACATTAAGTTGTTCTGCATGTTGCACTACAGACACAGTTGTATAGAGGTTCGTACTCTGTGTAAAAGTACCACTTCATTTTTATATGATTTTTCATTTATTTTCAACAACACAATGAAAAATGAGAGATCGATCGTTGAACAGTTGATGGGGCATTGTATATTCCTGAAATGAGATATTCACCAGCATTGCAATAACCAAAAATCAACACGAGCGATGTCGCGCAGTACAGCGGATTCGAAAAGCACTGATCGGTGTTTTTGAAGCCAACGCTTAAAAAAATTTTTTTTTTTTCGTATTAAATAAATAGAAAAGAATCCGCGAATGAAAAATAACGTGACTTATAAGAAGTTTAAAGAGATGTAGCACGAGAGATGAATGAGAATAGTGTGTAACGATAATGCTTCCAAGACGATGGAAGTTCCTATTTTTATGTATATTAGGGTGGCACAAATTTAAGCACTAGTTTTTTCCCTTCTGCTCACCATCCAATCATCTACTTTAAAGAAAAAGAAAAATTGTCGCGAAAACTGCGAGCGGTCAAAAGATATTTAATCCCTATAAGATATTAAGATCCCTGAATTTTACGCTTTAAATTTTCTAGATTAAGCTCGTGAAACCCGCTAATAAATATTTAGTGGTCGCTCAAAAGTTTCGAAATTTCCAATTGTCGTGAATATTGTTTTTCTATTCTCACTCATAAATTTAATACTTTGTAAAATTTTCGAAACGGTTAGTCCTCTTTTTCTTTAGAACGAATTTTTTAATTTACCTTTCACTTCTAACCCGATAAAACGGGGGACCTATAATTCGGTTTACGGACTTCTAAAGAAAAACGATTAATTATTTTGAAAATTTTACATAGCGTCAAATTTATGAGTGAGATGAGTAAAAAAAAATTGTCGAAAATTGAAAGTTTCGCTGCTCTTGAGTGACCACCGACGATGCGTTGGCCGCCTAGAGCCTTCGCGAGGTTAATTAAAAAATTATAAAGCGTAACATTCATGGGTGAGAAGTAAACGAAAAAAATCGATTTTATAACGAAAATTTGAATTTTTGTGAGGCTTGAGCGACCTCAAAATATTTGTTGACCGCTCGCAGATTTCGCGACAATTTTTTTTTTTTCAAAGAAGATATTTGGAGGGTGAGAAAAAGTAAAAAAATAGAGCTCAAATTTGTGCCATCATAATGTATCCACATTTATTATTCTATCTGAATAAATTGCGCACTAGTTGCAATTACGTATTAATTGTAGTCGTTTCTATATTCTACAGTATAGAACAGGTTTTGTGGTTCGATTCAATGTGATGTGCACGATGGCGTGAAGTTGTTTACAAAATGACTCGAATTCGCTCGAATCACTAAAAAAAATCGGCCCTATATTTCCCGCTATTCACCTCCTCTTCCGAGAGTAAGGGGACCCTATTTTTAACACCATGCCCTTTATAGTACGCGCAATGTCGAGGTCAACATAGCCGCGAAATTCTGGACAGCTACGACTTCAAAGCTCATTGATTTTGTTGAAAATATTCGGTCCGGCGTGGTCGAACAGTCAATTGGTATCTTACCTCATGATACGCCATCACGTATGGTGAAAACGAAATCACAAATAATTGACCCCAATAAAGACTTGAGAGAAAAAATGACACAAATAATCGACGGAGAGAAAACCTCGAAAAGACGAAATCTTATTTGCTAACTATAACTATTCCTCCCGATGGTTGTTCGGAACAAATTGTATCGAAGCGACAATACTTTTCAAACCATTGTTCGTAACATGGATATATAACCCGCGGCCGTTTTGACAACCTGCAAAGATCAACACGAAACGAGAATGCATGAGTGATCAAGAGGGCAATCGTTTGATTTATCAATAATTCCTTATTGACAATATATTTCGTGATTGATCTGACCGCGTGTTTACGGTAATGGTACTCACGCCCATGAAGCTGACCAGCGAGAATATATAGACGCCACCTGCTGACAATTGTATGGGCTTGCTCGCAGAGATCATACATATTATCATTTGTTTCTTGAATGAGTCCGGCATATCGTACCAGGGGCAATGATAGTAAGCTGCGTAGAGATTCGTACTCTGTGCACAATCAGCCCCATGTTTTTATCTTATTTTTCATGAATCTCAGACAGTACGATAGAAAACAAAAGAGCGTTCGATGGCAAACTTATGCAATGTAGCGTACTTCGGTAACGAGATATTCACCAGCAGCGCAATAGCCATAAACCAAAAGGAGCATTGTCGCGCCATACAGTAAAAATAACAACACCTGTACAGAGTCCGCTGAGTCAACGTTCTAAAAAAATGGCTCGATATAGTATACAAACGTAGAATGATCCTGCGGAGAGAACAAATCTGAATTATGTACCGCTAGAACGGCGTAACAGGTAAGACCGATGAGAACTGTCGACAAGATGAGTTCTTCCAACAGAATCAATCCAAACACGTCATTGATCTCTCTTGCCAATCTATCCGTTGAAGGAAAAAAAACATCATGACATTTCTGACACCAGGATCAAACAGTCATGCGGACTTTGATACGCACTCGAGAATATGGCGATGCCTATCGACTATATCTTTAAAAATGATTCTGTCAGTCCCGCGATCCATCGCACTCAGATTTCTTATTCTAAAGGAGAGCACTGACAATTCTCCGCAAACGTGGAGCACCAAAGAGAACAGTAATCCAATCGCTGCCATGTGCCATACACTCATGTAAAATACCGGGGCTTGACAAATCCAGACGAGGTAATACGTGGTGGTATCGTCAACTTCGAAGAAGAAACGAATGCGGTAGGCCAAAACGTATGGAACACTCTCGTTTTGCAGAGCTGTAGACCTTCAACGAGTGCATATAAAGAAAGTACCAAAATCCTAAGCACGTAAGGGGAAACCATTCTCAAGCTGACGGAATTCCTATCACATATCCGAATGAAAATTGGTACACCATGGTTTGAAACGTTGAAACAAAAAATAGAGGATCATCCTTGCGTAACGGGGCATTAGAGTAATCGTGACGTTGAAAAGATAGTGCAGCCCTCTCAAATTCGTCCACTTACCACTTTGAATGCGCAATTTCAATGGTTTCATGTAATAAAAAGACGACGTGGACGATCCCAGTACGACCAGACACTTGAAGAAAGTCTTGGCAAGACGATTGTAAGCGAGATAAATTTCCTTCTCTTCCGGGCTTTCAAAGAGCTGCCCATCCATACTGTCCATCACTCGCGTTATGAGCGCGCCGATCTTTCGAGAAAATCGGATCGCTACCAGTTTTATACACGTCGACAGCTGCAACAAGGTCTCTGAAAGATTCTGAACCACCAGCTCCGAATTGCCGAGTACGCAGAACAGATCCGCGAACTCCATGGAAATGTGACTAACGTAATACACGATCCACACCATGGACTTCGCTTTCGTATACCGGAGCGGCCAAACTCCCAAAAAATCGAACACACGTTCGCTCCATCTGAAGAGTTTTTTGGCCTCATCGAACTCGCCCTGAATCACACAAGATTCGTTGAAAATCGGCATTCGTTGCGAATCAAACGTAATTATTTGAGCTATTGGGAATTTGAATAGTGGAAGACGATCTCCCTTACAATTGAGATGGGCTTGTCTATTGCCAAGCGGCTTCTTTGTATCCTGATCAAATGTAGTTCCATACTTACTGCCATTGCAAAAAGCTGCTTGTTTCTACGACCACGGTTTGTGAGAAACTGAGAGAACGAAGTTCGAATCCGCACGTATTGCGCAGGACCGTGAAGTTTTCAATTCAAGGGGAAAAAATTGTCGTGCTTCGGGCATTTGGAAATGTTCGCATTAATGATGCATTTGATTCTTACCACCGTACGGTCAATGCTCTCATCCGAGTGTCCCTCCGTAATGTCTTCATTAATTTCCTCATGACTGGACTTCCACGCATCTACGTTTTCCTATTTTTTTTTATCGATGCGATCCGAGCAGCTGCGCAACGTTCGTTTTATTGTCTTTTATTTTTGGAAAGTAGAATGTATTTTCCATACGAACGTAAGCGATTATATGCAATTATAAGCAGAGCGTAACGGGGGCTGTAATGACGGGGTACATAGTCGGGGCACTGGATTATAATTACGGCTGAGGAAGCGAGCAGGAGTATTTATGATCGACTAGAACTGGAGAGGGTCGGCGGGACGAAGAAGCGGGGAGCGGAAGTTTTTGCTTCGATGGTCAGTCACAGTTGCGACGTTGCTGAGGGAAGAATACTCACCTAAACATTGTTGCAATGCACACAAAGTAATTTCATAGTAGAATAATGACGAGGAGAGTACAAGGGGCAACGATATCATTACGGCACATTGATCAATCATGGACTCAGGTAGCAAAGTTACAATACAGATAAGTGCAATTTGATTTCTGCATAATCATACACTTGACATGCAAGAAGGACTTTATCATCTATTTAGCGTGTCATTGTTGAAAAATGATTTATCACATACACTCATGCGATCACTCTGTCTACATATGAACTGGAAATGCGGGCAAGTAATTGCTTTGAAGCGGAGATAACAATTTAACGGTGATTTTGTTTCGCTACACTGTGCAATATTCCTGAATCTATGTACGGACATTATCAGTTACTCGCGAATCGTGAATTTCGGTGTATTTCAAAAATCGAAAACCTATTCTCCAATATTCAGTGACGATTGCCAAACGGAAAATAGAAATAATGGAATCGCACAATATCAGAAGAGCATAAGTGAAACTCTGTGATTTTATTTTATAAAAAATAGCGATTCATAATGAAAGTCATTGAGTTCGAGATCTTCGAATATCGCTTAAATCATAGTTTGTAACATGAATAAACACCATAAGCAAACGAGAATAAAGTGAAGGGGATCCAGTTTGTTGTCCCAGGTCACATTTGTAGAGTGCTCATACTTTTCGGATAATGTTATCCGAGTGTTAAATTTTCACATGCAAAGCTCGCAGCGTTTGATTTCAAGGAATCTTTTTTTTTTGCGATACATTACTCAAATAATTGAGGAATATTCTAGTGCCGTAGTTGCAAGTGATCAATAATTCGGCCGACTATTTCATTTCTTATGGTTAGACCCTTCATCGGTCACGGCAATCATACTTACGCCTATGTTTATAAAGAGACAGAAAATGTAGACGTCATTTGCTGCAAATTGCATGGGGTTGCTCGTCCCGAGCATAAGTACGTATCATTAGTTTTGTCATTAAGTCGTTTTGCATGTCGCAATACAGACATCTATGGTGAGGTGTATAGAGATTCGCACTCTGTGTAAAAGTAGCACTATTATTCGTACGTAATTTTTTATTTATTTTCAACAACACAAGGGAAAATGAAAGATCGATCGTTGATAAGTTGATGGAGCGTAGTGTATTCCGGTAATGATATATTCATCAGCCGTGCAATAGCCATAAATCAGCACGGGCGGTGTCACGCAGTACAGCGGACTCGAAAAAAACTGGACGGCGTTTTTGAATCCAACGCTTAAAAAAATCTCATTTTTCCCGTATAATGTAACATAAAATAAATCGTTGAATGAAAAATAACGTGACTATATATATGAAATAATACTTTATATAAAAATATATTTACTATATGAAAGAATATATATACTGTAAATAAAAATATATATACTATATATATAAAAAATAAAACTATATATAAATAATGACGTAATGATACGTGAAGGAAGCCGTAGGACGAGATGACAATGATAACAGTCGTTACCGAAAGGGCTTCCAAGCCGATGGAAGTTCTTATATTTATGTATGCACACTTATTAGCCATTCTGAAAAAAATTGCGCGTTAATTGTAATTGCGCACTAATTGTAGTCGTTTTTCTATTCTACAGTATAAAACGTCTTTTCGTTTTGATTGACTGTGATGTGCACGTAGTTGTGGAGTTTTTTTTTGGAGTTTGCTCGAGATCAGGATGTTCCGTGGCAGTTGTGCTATTTAAAAACAAAACAAAGTGACCGGAACTTGAAAACCACTTAAAAATAATTCGTATTACATTTTCCGCTATTCACCCGCTGGCACGAAGAATAAAGGGATAACCCTATTTTCTGCCACCGTACCATTTACAGTACACGCAATGTCGATCTTACCATGTCCGGGAAAAAAATGTTGTACCCCTGCGATTTCAATGCTTATTGACTTTGCTGATGACCAATGACGGTCCGACGTGGGCGAACAGCCAATTGGAACCTCATGATACGCCATCACGTATGGAGAAACCAAAACATAAATAATTAAGAAACCGTCGGGCAAACAAATCGAAAAGACGGAATCTTATTTGCTAAGTACAACTATTCGTCCCGATGGTTGTCCGGAACAAATTGTAACGAAGCGGCAATACTTTTCAAATCATTGTTCGTAGCATGGATATATAACCCGCGGCCGTTTTGACAATCTACAAAGGTCAACACGAAACGAGAATGCATGAGTGATCGAGAGGGCAATAGTTTGATTGATCAATCATTGCCTATTGACAATTTATTCGTCATCTGACCATGTGGTTACTGCAATGCTACTCACGCCCATAAAGCTGACCAGCGAGAATATATAGACACCACCTGCTGACAATTGTATGGGCTTGCTCGCCCCGATCATACATATTATCATTTGTTTCTTGAAGGAGTCTGGCATGTCGTACCAGAGGCAATGGTAGTATGCTGTGTAGAGATTCGTACTCTGTGCACAAGTACCGCAATGTTTTTATCTAATTTTTCATGAATCTTCGACGATACGATAAAAAACGAGAGATCGTTCGATGATAAATTGATGCAATGCAGCGTACTTCGGTAACGAGATATTCACCAGCAGCACAATAGCCGTAAACCAAAAGGAGCATTGTCGCGCCATACAGTAAAAATGAAAACACCTGTGCAGTGTCCGCCGAGTCAACGTTCTAGAACAATGTTCCAGTACAGTATACAAACGTGGAATGATTCCGCGAAGAAATAAAAAAGTTTGAATCATATACCACCAGAACAGCGTAACACGTAAGACCGATGAGAACTGTAGACAGAAAGAGTTCTTCCAACAGAATCAGCCCAAATACCTCATTGATGTCTCTTGACAATCTATTCATTGAAAGGAGAAAACATCGTGACATTTCTGACACCAGGATCAAAGAGGCATGCGGACTTCGGAACCCACTCAAGTATATGGCGATGCCTATTGACTATATCTTGAAAAATGATTCTGTAAGTCCTGTGTTCTGTTGTGCTCAGATTTCTTATTCTAAAGGAGAGCACGGACAGTTGTCCGCACACATGGAGCACCAAAGAGAACAGGAATCCAATTGCCGCCGTGTGCCATATACTCATGTACAACACGGGGGCTTGATAAATCCAGACGAGGTAAAAAGTCGTCGTATCGTTCACTTCGAAAAAGAGACGAACGCGGTAGGCCAGAACGTAAGGGACACTCTCGTTTCGCAGAGCTGTAGACCTTCAATGAGTGCATATAAAGAAAGTACCAAAATCCTAAACCTATGAGAGAGAACTTTTCTTAGGCCTTGTGGCTTAATTTTTTATAATATACCACTGTTGGAAATGTTTAAATGAATGAATAATCATTTTGACCCAAACGGGGGTCGAAGCAAGCACGAGAACAAAACGATTGGATCCATCTTTGATGTGACCATCTCCGCATCTCAATCTTTTCTGAGTACGAATGAGATTGTGCAGCCCTGAAATAATAGAGCACGTACCTCCTTCAATTCGCAGCTGCAATGGCTTCAAGTAATAACCAAACGCTGTGGTGATGCCCATTGTGACCCAAAGCTTGAAGAATGTCTTGGCAATGCGATTGTAGCCGAGATAGATTGCCTTCTCTTCGGGGCTCTCGAATAGCTGCCCATCGATACTTTCCGTCACTCGTGTCACGAGCGTCACGATCTTCCGCGAAAATCTCATCACTAGCAGTTTTACAAATATCAAAATCTGCAACGAGCTCTCTGAGAGATTCTGAATCATCAACTCGAAATTTCCGAATACGTGGAACAGATCGGCAATCTCCATTACAATGTGAATCAGATAATATACGATCCACACCATGAACTTGGCATATGACGACTGGATCGGCCATACCCCTACGAACGCGAAGAAACGCTCGTTCCACCTAAAGAGATCCTTGGCCTGATCGAATTCGTCCTGGATCACAGGATTCGTTGAAAAAGGCGCAAACACATGATTATCATGACAATGAAAAATTAATCTTCGTAAAATTCGAGTGAGCTTGGAATGAACGTTCGTTATCAATTAATTCAGTTTTCAATGAATTCAGTTATCAATTAATTAATTCAGTGATTGGCAATGAATGATATTGGGGGACGTTCCATACGCGCTATCATCATGATCAAACATGATTTTTATCACAATTGAGGTCTTGTCTATCGCCAACCAGGCTCCCTACAACCCGAGCCAATGCAGATCCATACTTACTTTCATTGCAAAAGCTGGCTCTTTCCACTACGGCGGTTTATGAGGAACTGAAAGATGAAAGCTCGAATCACTATGTATTGCGCAGGTCTGAAGTTTTTCATTCCAGGAAAAAACAGTCTAGCTTCAGGTGATTAAAAATGTAAGCAGTAATGATACATTTGATACTGACCACCGTGAGTTTTACCCGAGCGTCCCTCCGTAATGTCTTTATCCATTTCTTCGTGTGTGTATTTATAAACACATAATTATTCTTTTGTATTTTCAATCGATGCAACGTAAGCAGCTGCAGAACGTTGCATTTATTTTCTCTTTGAGAAGGTACGGTGTATTTTCCGTACAGAAGTAAGCGATTATGTGTAATTAAAAACAGAGGGAAAAAGCTCTCTGATGACCGGGTATAAGGTCGTTGCACTGGATTATAATTATTACGGAGACAACGATCAGGAGTTTCCATTTCCATGATCGACCAAAGTAAGCGACGTCTGTCGAGGCGCGGAAGTGGGGAGCAAAGGCTTTTGCCTCGATGGTCAGTCGCAGTTACTCTGTTGCAGAGGCCAGAGTGCTTTCCTGAACAAAGATACACCATGCCTAAAAGAATGTCAGTACAATAATCAAAAATAATTAAGAGGGTACAGAGTGCAACGATATCACCAATATATATATATTGATGAGTCGTGGATCCAGATAGCTAGATTCACAAGTACCGGTAAGTGCACTTGGATTTTTGGACCATGATACAGTCGACAGTCATGAAATGCATCAACATCTTTCTTTGTGAGCAATGATTTATCACGTGTGTATATGTGATCGCATTATCGATATATGCACTGAAAACGTTGGCAAGTAATAGATTTGAAATGAAGCGGGATATTTTTTCAAATTTGATTACCACTATATTGTGCATGATTCTTCAATGGATGGATGGACCTTATCAATTTTTCATGGATGATACAATTTCAGCGGGGGGTAAAGTGGAAAAATTGCTTTTTAATAATGGAAGGCGACAATAAACAGGAAAATATAAAGAATGAACTCGTATAATGTGAGAATAACAAAAGTGAAGTTTGGCCTTTTATTTTCTAAAAGTACGTATTCGTCTTGAAGGTCGTTAGAGTTGAGTTTTACAAGAATCGTTTAAATCATTGTCCGTAACATAGATATATAGCCCACAGCCGTTTTCGTAATCTGTAAAAATTAATTAGAAAATTAACGCGATATGTTTTTTCTGTCCCTGCAGTTTTCGAATCCTGTTACTTTTTCGTAAATTGCATTTGAAAGTTGCAAATATTAACAATCTAGACGTGTTTGCAATTCGACGAAATGATTTTATTTTAGAAGTAAATTGCGTATAAAATTGAGGGATAATCAGAGACCGTAGTTTTCCCATGATCAATAATTGGTCGGGTTGTCTCATTGCCCATGGCAACACCGGATCTCGTCATCGTCATCCCAGTCATACTTACACTCATGAAATTGGGCAGACAGAAGATATAGATGCCACCTCCAGTAAATTGTAGGGGTTTGCTTGTGCCGATCATACAAATTAACAGTTGTCTTTTGAAGGAGTTTGGCATGTCGTACCACAGACAGTGATAATAGGCAGTGTAGAGATTCGTACTCTGTGCACAAGTAGCACCGTGTTTTTATCTCATTTTGTATTAATTCTCAACATCGCAACATAAAATTAACGAGTTGGTTGATACATTGATGCAAAGTAGCGTACCTCGGCAATGAGATATTCACCAGCCTCGCAGTAGCCGTAGATCAAGCTGAGCAATCCCAATCCATACATTATACATGACAAAAACCGTGCGCCACCAGTGACCATGTTCTAAAAAAATGTTTGTTCTCATACAATATCGATATAAAACGATTCTGCGAACAACAAATAACGTGAGCAATACCGTCAGGCCAACGTAACACGAAAGACCGATGAGAACAGTGGTCAATACAAGTTCTCCCAAAAGAATCATCCCAAATGCAGTATTGATGTCGTTTGCTAATCTGTCCATGGGAGAAAAAGGATTTTTTTGACCTGGAAATTCGACGATCACGAATAATTTTAAACTCACTCAATAATAACGCGATGTCTGTGGACTATATCTTGAAATAAAATTCTGAAAGCCTCAGGTTGTGTCTTATCACTCAGGTCCACGTTTCTTATTCTAAAGGCAAGAACGCCCAATAGTCCGCATACATGAAGTACCAGGGAATACACGAATCCAATTGCTATTGTGTGCGATGTGCTGAAGTAAGTCATGGGAGCTTGATACATCCAAGTTAGATAAAACGTTGTCGAGTCATTTACTTCGAAAAACAAGCGAATCCGGTAGGGTAGAACGAAAGGCGCGCTCTCGTTGTTTCGAGCTGCAGACTTTCAATGAGCTCCCATAAATACACAACGAAATTTTTTGACTCCTATAGCTTGTTAAAACCCAAAGATCAAACGAACGTCGTCAGTCTTGTTTTTTTAGTTGATTTTTTATGCTGCTACAGAACATATAAATGATTTTTTCGTTGCACTGTGCTTGAGAGGATAATTCATTGGAATAAATAGGTAAACGAAAGGAATTAATATTAAAAAATATACGACAAGAATAATATCGACATTATGCTTTCTCCTAAATTCGTTTGGCTTACCGGCTTGGTGGATATACAGCAGGGGCGTGAAGTAATAAACAAACGATGTGGAACCTCCTATCAAGGCCCAAAGTATGAAAAAAGATTTGCCAACGCGATTGTAGTTGAGATAGATCGCTTTTTCGTCCGGGCCCTCAAACAACTTTGCATCTACGCCGTCTACTACGCGCTGAACGACTATCGCGATCTTTCGCGAAAATCTTATGCACATCAGTTTCATCAATATCAATATTGCGAATGCGGTCTCCGAGAAATTTTCAACCATTAGTGCAAAATCGCCGAGCACGCAGTACATATCGGCGCTTTGAAATATAATTTGACCCACGTAATAAATGGCGCATATAGTGAACCGTTCGTACGATGATTTGAGCGGCCATGCTCCCAGGAATCCGAACGTACGTTCGCTCCACCTGAAGAGATCTCTTGCCCGGTCGAATTCGTCCTAGATCACAAGATTTCGTTGAAAAATTCGACATAGGAGCGGCCGGTATCAATTGTAACAGGAGTCGACTTCATCGTTCTATCCAGTAATGTCTGATAGAGGGATGGCGATATTGATACTACCCACGTTCAAATGTCAAGCATTCACGATGACGTGACAGTGATAGTCTCAAACTGACAAGTGAGTCGGTAGATGATATGTGCACCTAGCTTGACGTCGAAAAAAGACAACGATTTGGAAGACATCCTACACTCTCCAAGTATGGTGACACTATGGAACCCAATTTTTGTTACAATCGACACTGGTGTTGTCCATCGCCCATTAGCCGCTCTGCAGACTGAGTAAATGGAGATCCATACTTACTCTCATTGCGAAGATTGCCTGTTTGCACGATCACGGCTCATGAGGAACTGAGGGAATCAGACTCGAATGAAGGTGTATTGCGCAGGTCTAAACTTTTTAATGCGAGGGAAAAAATGCTCGCTCTGGGCGATTAAAAATGTAAGCTGTAATGATACGTTTGATGCTTGGTACGGTACGGTAAAATATTCAGATTCGATTGCTTCCAGGAAATGCCGGGGCGATCTGTGCATTTTCCCATGTTGAGGGTGAAGAACATCGCTGTTTTCCTACTTTTTTTTTATCGATGTAATGCAGGCAGCTGCAAAATGTTACATTTATTCTTCCTTCTCGAAGGGTCGGTGTATCGTTCGCAGGGACGTAAACGAAAGTATGTAATTAAAAAAAGAGCGAGAAGGTTCTCTAATAACCGGTTACAAAGTCGTGGCGCTGGATTATCATTATTGCGGAGACAGCGAACAGTAGTTTCGATTTCTATGATCGATCAGGGTAGGCGCGCTTTCTGGGTGCGGAGACTTTTGCCTCGATGCTCAGTCACAGTTACACTGTTGCAGAGGCAAGAGTGCTTTACTGGGCATTGATACACGACACCCAAAATAATGTCAGTACCACAATAAAAAATCTCTTCCAGAGGACAGATTGCAAAGATATCATCACTATACATTGATGAGTGGATCCAGATAGCTAGACTCACTAGAAAAGGTAAGTGCACTTTCATTTTCGGATCATGATACAGTCGACACTCACAATGTGCTCGCACATCTTTCTTGTCTTGCATTGTTTGGGAAAAAAAGATCGTTTACATACATATGTGATCGCACCATCGATATACGTACTGAAAATGTTGGCAAGTCATGGATTTGAAATCAGGCTGAATATTTTCTTCAAATTTGATTTCGCTATTTTGCGCATGATTCTTGAATCTATACATGAACCTTATTAATTTCTCATGTATGATACGGTTTCGGCGGGTGATAAAAGTAAAAAAAAATTCGCTTTAATATTCCGTGGCAATAATCAACAGGAAATTATATGTAATCAACGTATACAACGTAAGGAAATCAGAAGTGAAATAACGCCTTTTTTTTCTCATGGTACGTAGTTGTCTTGAAGCTTGTTCGAGTTGAGTTTCACAAAAATCGTTTAAATGATTGTTCGTAACATAGATATATAGCCCGCAGCCGTTTTCGTAATCTGTAAAAATTGATTAAAACTTTAATGCGATATAGTTTTTTTTTTATTTCTCTGCACTTTTCGAATCTTGCTACTTTTTCATAAATTGCATTTGAACGTTTCAAATATTACCCATGTAAATTTGGACGCGCTAGCGCGTTGACGAAATTATTTTAGCTTTGAGGTAAATTGTGTTTATAATTGACAAGGGGCGGCGGTCAATTGTCAAATTCAGATACCATTCATACTGCGTGTAATAAAAGCTCATGCCCCGAGGTGTTATGTGAAAAAGCAGTAAGATGCGCTTCTTCGGCGTTCTCGAGAAAATCGGCATTGAAATATTCCGTTGCGTTCAAATACTTTCTACGTAAAGAAAATTTCGAAGCGCGCATCGCACAGCGAGCAAGCTCTCTGCTTCAAAAGCCTGTTACCCCGGTTCGAATCTCGCTGCTGGCAACTTTTTGTTTTTTTTAAATATAAATAATTTCCGGTAGTCAGTTTCAACAATCATGCGTATAATAAGTTTTTTAAATGCCGTTTTTAAATGCCGATGAGAATAGTGATCAATACGAGTTCTCCCAGAAGAATAAGCCCAAATGCATTATTGATGTCGTTTGTTCATCTGTTTATTGGAGAAAAAAGATTTTTTTCATCCTGAAAATGATACAATCATGGAGAATTTGAAACTCACTCAATGCTGATGCGATGTCTCCTGACTATATCTCGAAATAAAATTCTGAATTCCTTGGAGTCTCTACCATCACCCAGATCCACGTTTCTTATTCTGAAGGCAAGAACGCTCAACAGTCCATATACATGAAGTACCAGGCAATACACGAATCCAATTGCTATCATGTGCGATGTACTGAAGCAAGCTACAGGAGCTTGATACATCCAAGATAGATAAACCGTTGTCGAGTCATTGTAGTAGTTGCGCACCTAGTATTTCGAAAAAAAGCGATCCCGGTAAGGCAGAACGAAAAGCGCGCTCTCGTTTTGTCCAGCTGCAGACTTTCAATGAGCTTACATAAATACAGAACGAAATTACCCTGATGTACGAAAAAGGCCATCGCTGCCTTTTTCTTGTTGCATAGATGACCGAATATTATCTCAAACTAAAGTTTTTTGTTTCCTCTAGTTTGTTCAAATCCGGAGATCAAATTAACGTGATCAGGTACTTGATTTTCTATGCTGCAACGGAAAATATCAATGATTTTTTCGTCGCACAGTGCTTGAGAATTTCAATTATTTAATTATTATTTCAATTTGAATTATTACTTTCGCCTGGTCAAATTCGTCCTACATCACAAGATTTCGTTGAAAATTTCGACATAAGAGCGGTCGGTATCAATTACAACAGCTATCAACTTCATCGTTCATCCGAGTGATGCCCGATAGAAGGATAACGATATTGATACTATCCAAGTTAAGACGTCAAGCATTCACGATGACGTGACTATTCCTGTCACATTCTTAAATCGACAAGTGAGTCGGTAAGTGTTATGATCACCTTACTTGGCCACGAACAAAACAAAAGACAATTTGGAAGACATCCTATACTCTCCGAGTATCGTGACAATGAAACCGAATTTTTGTTACCATTAACCTTGGTATTGTCCATCCCCCATCGGCTGCTCTGCAGCCCGAGCAAGTGGAGATCCATACTTACTCTCATTGCGAAGATTGCCTATTTGCACGATCACGGTTCATGAGGGATTGAGAGAATCAAGCTCGAATGAAGATGTAATGCGCAGGTCTAAACTTTTCAACACGAGGGAAAAAAATGCTCGCTCTGGGCAATTAGATATGTAAGCAGTAATGATACGTCCGATGCTCGGTACGGTACAGTATAATATTCTGGTCCGATTGCTCCTACGAAACTTGGCAGCGATCTATGCATTTCCCCATATGCGCGTTGTGGAGCATCAATTCTTTCCTATTTTTTTTATCGATGTAATCCATATAGCTGCAGAATGTTGCATTTATTCTCCCTTATCGAAGGGACGGCGTATCTTACGCAGGGACGTAAAAGCAAGTGTGTAATTAAAAAAGAGAGCGAAGGCTCTCTATAACCGGTTACAAAGTAATGTCGCTGGATTATCATTATTGCGAAGCCAGCGAACAGGAGTTTTTGATTTTTTTATTTTTATGATCGATCAGAGTAGACGCGGGCTGTAGAGTTTTGGAAGCGGCGAGCGGAGATTTTTGCCTCGATGGTCAGTCACAGTTACACTGTTGCAGGGGCACGAGTTCTTTCCTGGACATTCATACACTGCACCTAAAATCGTGTCAGTACCATAATAAAAAATTATTTCGAGAGTTCAGAGTGCAACGATATCACCGCTATACATTCATTAGTCATAGATCCAGATAGCTAGATTCACTCGAAAAGGTAAGTGCACTTCGATTTCCGGATCATGATACAGTCGACATTGATAAAGTGCCTGAACATCTTTTTTGTCTCGCATTCGTTATGACGTTGTGAGTAATGGATTTGGAATGAAGCTGAACATTTTCTTCAAATTTGATTTCGCTATACTGTGTTACATTTTTTAATCTGTCCATGGACCTTATCAATTTCTCATGGATAATACAATTTCGAAGGGTGGTAAAAGTCGGAAAATTGCTCATTAATATTCTATCGGAATAATCAACCGGGAATTATAAATATTGAACTCATCCAACGTGTGAATAACAGAAGTGAAGTTTCAGCTTTTATTTTCTAAAAGTGCGTAAATGTCTTGAAGATCGTTTGTGTCAAGTTTTCCAAAAATCCTTTAAATCATTGTTCGTAACATAGAAATATAGCCCGCAGCCGTTTTCGTAATCTGTAAAGTAAACAATTTTATAAAAACTCAACGCGATTTAGTTTTTCTCTGCATTTTTCCAATCCTGCTACTTTTTTATAAATTGCATTTGAATGTTTTAAATACTAACAATGTAAATCAGGACGCGCTTGCCATTCGACGGAATGATTTTATTTTCGAGGTGAATTGAGTACATCATGTGTTGACAACCAGCGGTTCGCAAGCCGCCGTGGTGCGGCCCGCAAGATTTTTGCCACACCGCATGTAATTAGGGTTGCCGGCTTTCGTCTTGTGTTTTAGAGGATTTAAGAAGATAAAATGAGGGACCAACGATGAAAATAAGGGACGTCATGTTGTTTTCAATAAAATGCTCTCTTATGATTCCAGTAGCGATAATTATTAATAAAACGAGAAATTTTGGTAAATATTCACAAGCGGGGCTCCAGCTGGAAAAGGGGTTTAGAAATTTTGTATCAAGTCGATGTATTTCAGAGCACTTTGTTTATAATATGTAAGTCGGGGGAAGACAATTTCAACCCTTATTTCAACGCCAGACGTTGTTTTAGTTTTTTTAAAGGTATGGAGGAAACGGGTTTGGTGACATCAAGTGTCACCAAACAAACCCAAATAAACTCAAACAAAACCCAAACAAATTAGAGTAAATATACAGAATACGTCTCTCAAAAATCGAATATTTTCCGGAAATATATTTTTTTTAAAATAAAATACCGCTCCCCCATCATAAAAAAAACATATTTTCATACTGCCGAATAGCCCCGGAAACGTGGCAAAAATTCTGGAGTCGATTAGGGCTGGAGCCTCATTTGTAAATATATACCGAAGTTTTAATATGCAAAGTATCGTAGTCGTTCATTGAATCCAATATTAAGCATTTGGTTATTTAATAATGAAAGAAGTAAAAAATAATTATCATAAGATCAAATACAAAATTACATTTTTTACAGTATACTTGGCATTACTTTTTGCTGGTTCTTCGTTTTCTATAATAAAAGCTTCTTCGTTTTCTATAATAAGAGCTTCTTCGTTTTCTATAATAAAAATATAAAATTCTTTACACTACATGGTGAAGTTCGATTTTCTTTGTAGTTCCGCTTTTACAGTGTGAGTATTCAACTTATTTTGGCTGTTGTCCACGTATTCGTACACAAGGAAAAAATCCTTTTGGCCTCAGCGTTGGACACTAGGATGGAAAATGCGTGTTGTATTACTTTCAGCAGATACTTGTTTTCATTAGTTGATTTTAGAATCTGAAACCATTTTCCAAAAATATTTTCACGCTTCTTTTCTTCTATTATTTTGGTTAAACGAGGCTTTAATGTGCAGAACTTTTCGTACATACGCAGTCGCTGACGTAATTCAACGGATTTGCCACACACATGGGTTCATTTTTCCCAAAATAAAGGCCGAAGTATTGGCCTCTATTCTCGATTTTAAAATAGGGGGGGCGGGGGATACGGTCCATTTTTAGGTTGGAAAAAGGGGATGTCCTTTAAAATAAGAGACGCCTGGCAACCCTGCATGTGACGGACGATATCATACCAGCATACCTACAATGTAGGTGTACTGTTATGACATATGGCCAATGTGCGGCCCGCACTAATCCCCACGTACAATGTTTGGTCCTCATATAACAAAAGGTTGCCGACTCATGGCGTAAATAATTGAGGAATAATCCGAGACCGTAGTTTTCCAACGACCAATGGTTCGTCCGGTTGTCTCATTGCCGATGGCAATGCCAGCCCTTGTTATCGTCATCCCAATCGTACTTACGCCCATGAAGTTGAGCAGACAGAAAATATAGATGCCACCTCCAGTGAATTGTAGGGGTTTGCTCGCGCCGATCATACAAATTAGTAGTTGTCTTTTGAAGGAGTCTGGCATGTCGTACCACAGACACTGATAATAGGCGGTGTAGAGATTCGTACTCTGTGCACAAGTAGCACCGTGTTTTTATCTCATTTTACATTAATTTGCAACATCGCGTCACAATACGAAAGAGTAATGATTAATAAATTGATGCAAAGTAGCGTACTTCGGTAATGAGATATTCACCAGCCTCGCAATAGCCGTAGATCAAGCCAAGCAACCCCAAACCGTACATTATACATGACAAAAACTGCGACCCGTCCTTGTCAATGCTCTAAACAAATTAGTATTATTTTTTTCGCATATTATAAATACAAGACGATCCTGTGAACGACAAATAACTTGAGCAATACCGTCAGGGCAACGTAACACGAAAGACCGATGAGAACGGTGGTCAACACGAGTTCTCCCAGAAGAATTAGTCCAAACGCATCATTGATGTCGTTTGTTAATCTGTTCATTAGAGAAAAAATATCCATACTTATTTCGACCTCGAAATTCGACGATAATGGAGAATTTGATACTCACTCAATAATAATGCGATGTCTGTTGACTATATCTTGAAATAAAATTCTGAAAGCCTCGGTTTTTTTACCATCACCCAGGTCCATATGTCTTATTCTAAAGGCAAGAACGCCCAATAGTCCGCATACATGAAGCACCAGGGAATACACGAATCCAATTGCTATCGTGTGCGATGTACTGAAGCAAATCACGGGCGCTTGATACATCCAAGTTAAATAAAACGTTGTCGAGTCATTTATTTCGAAAAAAAGGCGAACCCGATAGGGCAGAACGAAAGGCGCGCTCTCGTTTTGTCCAGCTGCAGACTTTCAATGAGCTTGTATAAATACAGAACGAAATTCCCCTGATGTACGACAAAGGCCATAGCTGCCTTTTTATTGTTATTTCGATGGCCGAATATTTTCTCATAATACATTTTTTTGATTCCTATAGCTTGTTAAAATTCACAGATCAAATACAGGTGGTCAGGTACTTGATTTTTTCGTCGCACAGTGCATGGGAGGATAATTCATCGGAATAAATAGGAAAACGAAGAGATTTATAATGAAAAAATATATAATAAGAACAATATCGACATCAGGTTTTCTCCTAAATGTGTTTGGCTTACCGGCTTGGATGAGCAACAGCAGGGGCGTGAAGTAATAAACGAGTGTTGTGATAATTCCCAAGGTGGCCCAAAGTTTGAAAAAAGATTTGGCAACGCGATTGTAGTTGAGGTAGATCGCTCTTTCGTCCGGGCTCTCGAAGTACTTTATATCTACACCTTCTACAATTCGCTGAACGAGTGTGACGATCTTGCGCGAAAATTTTATGCACAGCAGTTTCGTCAATATCAATGATCCGTATGCGGTCTCCGAGAAATTTTCAACCATTAATTGAAAATCACCGAACACGCAGTACAGATCGATGCTTTCCATGATGATATGAGCCGTGTAATAAACGACGCATACAGTGAACCATCCGTACGATGATTTAAGCGGCCATGCTCCCAGGAGACCGAACAAACGTTCGCTCCACCTGAAGAGATCTTTTGCCCGGTCGAAGTCGTCCTACATCACAAGATTTCGTAGAAAATTTCAACATAGAAGGGGCCGGTATCAATTGTAACAGGATTCAACTTCATCGTTTTATCAAATGATGCCTGATAGAAGGATGACAATATTCATACTATCCAAATTGAGATGTCAAGCATTCACGGTGACGTGAGTATTTCAGTGATAGTCTCAAACCGACAAGTGAGTCGGTAGATGATACGTTCACCATACTTGACCACGAAACAGAAAAACAATTTTGGAGACATTTGATACTCTCCGAGTATCGTGACAATGGAACCCAATTTTTGTTACAATCCACACTGGTGTTGTCCATCGCCCATTTGGTTGCTCTGCAGCCCGTGCAAGTGGAGATCCATACTTACCCTCATTGCGAAGATTGCTTGTTTGCACGTTCGCGGTTCATGAGGAACTGATGGAATCAAGTTCGAATGAGGATGTATTGCGCAGGTCTAAAATTGTCAATGCGAGGGAAAAAATGCTCGCTCTGGGCGATTAAAAATGTAAGCAGTAATGATACGTCTGATGCTTAGTACGGTACGGTATAATATTCTTATTCGATTGCTCCCACGTAATGCGGGGGCGATTTGTGCATTTCCCCATGCGTAGGTTGAAGAACATCGCTCTTTTCCTACTTTTTTTTTATCGATGTGAGGCAGGCAGCTGCAGAAAGTTGTATTTATTCTCTCTTTTCGAAGGGTCGTTGCATCTTTCGAACGGACGTAAGCGAATATATGTAATTAAAAACAGAGCGAGAAGGCTCTCTAATGACCGTGTACAAGGTCGTCGCACCGGATTGTAATTATTGTGGAGGCAGCGAGCAGGAGTTTCGATTTTTATGATCGATCAGAGTAGGCGCGGGTCGTCGGGGCGAGTAAGCGGGGAGCGGAGGCTTTTGCTTCTATGGTCAGTCACAGTTAGGCTGTTGCAGGGGCAAGAGTGCTTCCCTAAACATTGATACACTACACCTAAAATAATGGCAGTACCGCAATCAAAAACAATCCCGAGAGTACAGAGTGCAACGACATCACCACTATATGTAGATTCATTTTGGATTCAGATAGCTAGATTCTCTAGACCTGGTAAGTGAACTTTGATTTTCGGATTATAATGCAATTGACATTAAAAAAGAGCTGAACCATATTTCCTGTCTGGCACTATTTGTGAAAAATGATTAATCACATACGTAGATGTGATAGCATCATCCATATGCGTACCGAAAATGTCGGAAAGTAATACATTTGCAAGCTGAATATTTTCTTCGAATGTGAGGGATGTTGCTACTCTTTTGGGCTAAAAAATGTTCGATTTTTCACCATTTTTTTATGCGAAAAGTATTCAATATAGAATGCTGCAATTTGGTATGTTTACTTAGCGGTCTGTATTGAAGATGATTATATTTTTTTTAAATTTGACAAAACATGGGACTGGGAGTAGGAGGAGCTACGTATGCCGGTGCGCCGCCTATCTCATCTATGAATTTACTCTTTATAACAATAAAGAAACAATCAAGTGGTGAAAAATCGAACATTTTTGGGCCCAACAAAGTAGAAATCTCGGGGTAGAAACGGGGAATGGTAAATAATGGAATAATACAATCTGAAAAAGTCAGAAGTGAAATATCCCGTTTTATTTTCTTTAAATACGGATTTGTCTTGAAGATCGTTAGAATCGAGTTTGCCAAAAATCCTTTAAATCATTGTTCGTAACATAGATATATACCCCGCAGCCGTCTTCAAAATCTGTAAAAATGGAGTAAAACCGTGAAGCAAGGTAGTTTATTTCCACCCTGCAGTTGTTGAATTGTTGATAAATTGCATGCGAACGTTTTGAATATTATCGACGCATACCTCGATGCGCTTCTCATGCGACACAATGAATTCGAGAAGGTGGCGAACAAGACCGGTCTTGTCCATTAATTACTTTTTTATAGGAGTGGTCGAAAACCAAAGTAACCAAAGAGAGATGAGTCAGAATGTTAAAATTTTAATATACGAAGGCTCTATAAAAATGTAAGCCTGGACCTGGCTTTAGTTTAATAAGAATACTAACTACCATTTGTTTATTTTTATATTTATTATAGGCAAGTCCGGTTTTGAATGAGAATGGTGGATAACTTCGCTTTTGAATGCAAATGTTATTGACATATCCGGTATTGAAAGATTCTTTGAATTGAATATTGATTGAAATGATTGAAATTGATTTATTAAAATGGAATAAATGAAAGATTCTTTAAATTGAATGTAACATTGTTTTTTCATTATCAATTTAATAATCCTATAGAGACTCTTGCGATTGCAAATGAAAATGCAATGTATTTTTCATCCGGCCAGCCATGGGCCGTCGCTTTCTGCTTGAAAAGACAGTTTTTAATCACGTTTAAGGTGTTAAGAGCCGGATTTGATGCAAAATATTTCGGGAGCTAATCAAGGTGTGCTCGAACAACCCGCAAAAAAAGTTGACGTGGTGTGGACCAGTCCGGTTTTTTTTGCCAGCTCCTCGCTTATCTTTAAGGGATATTGCACATATAATTAAAAGACTATCCAATGATCAATGGTTGGTCGGTTTGTCTCATTGCCGATGTCAATAGCTGCCCCTCGGTATTATCATCCCCATCATACTCACACCCATGAAGTTGAACAGACAAAAAGTATAGATGCCGCCTCCACTCAATTGTAGAGGTTTGCATGCACCGAGCATACATATCAAAAGTTGTTTTTTGAAGGAGTCTGGCATGTCGTACCAAAGACACTCGTAATAGGCGTAGTAGAGATTCGTACTCTGTGTAGGAGTTGCACCATGTTTTTATGTAATTTTACATTTATTTTCAACATCGTAGCATAAAACTCAAGGGTGATCGTTGATAAGTTGATGCAATGTAGCGTACTTCGGTAATGAGGTATTCACCAGCGGCGCAGTAGCCGTAGATCAACACGAGCAACGTCAAACCGTACAGTAAACACGAAATAAACTGGGCAGCGTCTCTGTCAACGTTCTAAAAAAAATTCTTTTTATAATATAAATATGAAATAATTTTGTTAACGACAAATAACACGAGCAATACCGTCAGGGCAACGTAACACGTGAGACCGATGAGAACGGTGGTCAACACAAGTTCCTCCAACAGAATGAGCCCAAAGACATCATTGATGTCATTTGTTAGTCTGTTTGTTGGAGAAAAAAATCATGACTTCGCGGACATGATGAGGGGACAGACATGTGGAATTTAAAACGCACTCGAGAATCTCGCGATGTCTCTTGACTATATCTTGAAATAATATTCTGAAAGTCACGGGGTTTTTACGATCACCCACGCCAAGATTTCTTATTCTGAAGGCGAGAACGGCTAGTAGTCCGCAGACGTGAAGTACCAGGCAAATCACGAACCCATTTGCTACCGTATGCCATATACTAATGCACACCACAGGGGATTGGTACATCCAAGTTAGATAGAACGTCATGGAGTCATTCACTTCGAAAAACAAGCGGACTCGGTAGGGTAGAATGAAAGGTGCGTTCTCTTCTTTCCCAGCTGCAGACTTTCAACGGACTCGTGAAAATATTGCACGAAATCCCTCTGGTGTATAACAAGGGGCATGGTTGTTTTTTTTTCTCAAAATTTGGATAGCAGAATATTTTCTCATAATACTATTTTTTAATTCCTATAGCTTGATCAATTGCAGAGATCAATTTGACGTGGTCAGGGATTTTGTTTTTCTTGCTGCTACAGAGAATATTTGTTCTTTTTGCTTCAGGCGGGATATGCACGTAGACGGGAAAAAATTAAGGAATATTGAGGGATTTTTTAGTCTAAGAAATGATTTTCCTACATCTATGAAACGGTAGGTATACTTTAGTGGTATATCTAAGTGTACAAAAGAAACTTTTTAAATTAATTTATCATCGAAATGGCGGAGCTGTGGCAGAGCGTTACAGCAATGTTGTACGCAGGAGTTGCAAATCGGCGTGCAGTAGCTTTCCGTACACTTTAATTTCAAAAAATTAAAAAAAATTCAATTTGAACATGAATAGTTTCTATTTGAGAGTAATTGAAATGAAGAAAAACACATTTGAGAGAATAGCTTAAATTTACAAAAGACATAAAAATTTCTATAAAAATTGGATTGAAAAAGAAGTCTTCAAAAAATAAATGTTTCAAGAAAATTATCGTCAAGTAGAAGGTGGCAATATTATCAATATTTTTACCAAGTTTCAACTCAATTGGCTTAATAGTTTTTGGGTAATCCTGCATGCCAAATTCGAAAATGCAGTTTTGAGAAAAACGCGTTTACCGTACACATAGAACTCGAATCAAATTGTACTCGGTACTCGTGGCAACTAATTACTTAAGTAATCTCTTACGGAGTAATTAAATGATCGATTACGGTAGTAATTGTAATAATTAGGATGTAACATTTGAAGTTTTTCGAATTCCGCTTTGAAACTTATGGAAAATATTCTACGTACATAGTTCTATCGTTTAAAAAAATCGAGTTTTCCATCATTGTAAATGTATATTCCGTCTGGAAGCGTTACATCTGAGTAGAAAAAAATGTTTACCTTTCTTTTTCATTGGCTGAAATCGTCTATAAAAGTCACAGGAATTATATACAGAAGGAAGTAACAAGTTGGAGTCATTTGAACCAGTCATTGTACAGAAAATATACAAGGACCGAACAATTGAAGAGCGACTGTCAAAATACTTCCGCGTGTACACGCAGAATTCAAATAAAAGCTCTAATGCTGTCGTGTGGACTATATCTCCTAGATGAGTATTGAAATATTCAACGCGTTTTTCTCCAAACATTTTTGAAATCGGAAGGGCACATAGTTCGGCCA
The DNA here is from genome assembly GCA_951751655.1 of Ophion costatus. Taxonomy (NCBI): domain Eukaryota; kingdom Metazoa; phylum Arthropoda; class Insecta; order Hymenoptera; family Ichneumonidae; genus Ophion; species Ophion costatus. The sequence continues at coordinate 31,320,238 of OX632364.1, read as the reverse complement.
GTTTTCATCCGATTGGCCTGAAATTTTAACCGCAGCCCGCCGGCCATAAATTACGTCATATAAAAAGGGGGGTCTGGTTGTTGGATGATGGTAACGATAATTGGATTATGACGATAGGATGAATATGACGATTTCAGGGGGGGGGGGGGGGCTAAAGATCAGCAAAACTCGATGACGTAATATATGGATGGCCCCTAGGGTAAATTCTCTAAAAAAGTACAGAGGGTTTTAACAATTCATCAACAATTGTCGATTTTATAAACGAATATAGGGTAAGTTAAGTGAAAAAAAATTATTCAAAATGATGCCATTTTTCGAAAAAACCATAGTTTTTGAAGATTGTATGTACTTCTCTAGCAAAACTAATATAAATAACAATTTTTTTATCTTTCTGTATCCCTATCAATAAAAGTACTGCGTCCTTCCGCAGACTGCCTAAAAAATGCTCTCATTGTAGCTACGACTAAGCCGCCATTTTGTATTTTATCACAAAACAAATTTTTCTTCTATACGTCAACACGCGCACAATAAACGCTCCGCACAGCATTTTGATTGTTGTTTAGTATTCTCGAAAGAAGTTTCCAAAAAATCTCATTTCTCGGTGAGCCCCATAGATGTAACGCCTCGAATGAAACGACAAAAAAAAAATCTTCTTCGGTCGCACAGTAAACTTATTGAGTGGATAGTTTATCGGAAAAGATAAGGGGGGGGGAGAAAATATTGACAAATATATTGCAAGAATATCAATCACATCGTGCTTTCCCTTAAATTTATCGGCTTACCAGTTTGAATGCGCATCATCAGCGGTGTCAAGTAATAACCAATTGCGCCGCAACATCCCATCAAAGCACAGAGCTTGAAGAAAGTCTTGGCAATGCGATTGTACTTTAGATAGATCTGTCTCTCTTCCGGGCTCTCGAAGTACTTCACATCTATACTATCTACTATCCGCTGAACAAGTGTCACGGCCTTTCGCGAGAATCTTATCCACAACAGTTTTATCAATATCAATGATCCAAATGCGCTCTCGGAGAAATTTTCAACCATCAATGGAAAATCGCCGAACACGCAGTAGAGATCGACGTTTTCCATAATAATATGAGCCGTATAATAAATGACGCATACAGTAAACCGTTCGTACGTTGACCGAAGTGGCCATACTCCTACGACACCGAACAATCGTTCGTTCCACCTAAAGAGATCTTTTGCCCGTTCGAATTCGTCCTGTATTACATGAATTCGTTACAAAAACTCGACATAGGAGCAGGCGATGTCAATCGTACATGATGTCAACTGCATCAATCGTTCTCTCAAGCTACACCCGATATGATCGAGATCGTCAATTCGAGACGTCAAGCATTGACGATGACGTAACTATTGCAGTGATAGTTTCAAACAGACAAGTCAGTCGGGCTTGATATGTTCACGCTAACTTGGCCACGAGAAAAAAACAATTTTGACAACACTCTATACTCTTCGAGTGTGATGACAATGATTGCCAATTTTCGTTGCAGTTAACATTGGTCTCGTTTATCGCCCATGAGTATTTCTACAATCTCACCAAGCGGAGATGTATACTTACCGCCATTGCGAAGATTGCCTGTTAGCACGATCACGGTTCATGAGAAACTGAGAGAGTACAGCTCAAATCAGGATGTATTGCGCAGGCCTGAAGTTTTCAATACGAGGGAAAAAATGCTCGCTTCGAGGGATTAAAAATGTAAGCAGTAATAATACACCTGATACTTTATACGGCAAGGTATAATATTGTGATGCGATCGACCCCAAGTAACGTGCGGGCGATCACCCCAATGTAGCATGTGTAGATTGAAGAACATTTCCATTTTCATACTTTTTTTTATCGATGCAATGCAGGCAGCTGCATGACGTCTCCATTATTCTCTCTTTTCGAAGGTACGGTGAATTTCCCGTGCGGACAAAGCGATTCTATGTAATTAAAAACAGGGCGAGGAGACTCACTAATAACCGGGTACAATGTCGTGGTACTGGATTATAATTATTGGTGAGACAGCGAGCAGAAGTTTCGATTTCTGTGATCGATCAGAGTAGGTGAGGGCTGTAGGGGCGCGGAAGCGGAGAGCGGAGGCCTTTGCCTCGATGGTCAGTCACAGTTAGACTGTTGCAGAGGCCACAGTGTTTTCCTAAACATTGATACACTACACCGAAAATAATGTCAGTACCTCAATAAACAATAGTTACAAGAGTGGAGAGTGCAACGATATCGCCACTATACATTGATTGATCGTGGATGCAGATAGCTAGATTCACTGAAACTGGTAAGTGCACTTTGACTTTCGGTTCATGATACAGTTGACATTCAAAAAGTGCCTAAACATCTTTATCGTCTGGCATTGTTTGTGAAAAAATGATTCATCACATCCGTGCATGTGATCGCATCATCGATATACGTACTGAAAATGCCGGCAAGTAATATATTTGAAATCAAGCTGAATATTTGCTACGAGTTGATTTTCGCTATATAGTGCATTATTTTTCAATCTATACCGTATTAATTTCTTATTAATTTATTTGTAAGTACTTTATTTATTTATTTATGTATAAGAAGAAATTTATAAGTACCTTATTGATTTCTCGTGGATGATAACATTTTGCCGGGTGGTGAAAGTTGAAAAGTTACTCTTCAATACAATGTCAATTGTCAACATGGAATTATAAATAACGAAATCATACAACGAAAGAAAAACAGAAGTAAAATATCGCTTTTTATTTTCTAAAAATACGTATTTATCTTGAAGGTCGCCAATGTCGAGTTTTCCAAAAAATCGTTCAAATCATTGTTCGTAACATAGACATATACCCCACGGCCGTCTTTACAATCTGTGAAAATGGAATAAAATAATTTATTCCCTTCCCGCAGCTTTCGGGTTGTTGATAAATTCCATTCGGACGTTGCAAATATTTACGATGTAAATGTCGATGCCGCTAAGGCATGACAAAATAAATTTATCATTAAGGTAAAATGCATACATAATTGACCGATAATCAGTTCGTAGTTTTCCAATGAGCAATGGTTGACGAATTGGTCTATTTGTCTCATTGCCGATGTCAATCTCAATTATACTTACGCTCATGAAGTTGAACAGGCAAAAAATATATATGCCACCTCCAGTCAATTGTAGAGGTTTGCTTGCGCCGATCATACATATCAATAGTTGTTTTCTAAAGGAGTCTGGCATGTCGTACCACAGACAGTCGTAATAGGCGTGATAGAGATTCGTACTCTGTGTACCGTGTTTGCATGTAAGCTTACATTAATTTTCAATACCGTAGCATAAAACTCAAGGGTGATCTTTTATATATTAATGCACTGTCACGTACTTCAGTAATGAGATATTCACCAGCTGCGCAATAGCTGTATATCAACGCGAGCAACGTCAAACCGTACAGCAAACACGAAAAAAATTGTGCAGTGTCGCCGTCAATGCTCTAAAAAAAAAATCCGTATAATATAAATATAAAACGTTCATGTGAACGAAAAACAACGCGAGCAATACCGTCAGTGCAACGTAAGACGTAAGACCGATGAGAACGGTGATCAAGATAAGTTCCACCAAGAGAACGAGCCCAAACACATCATTGATGTCGTTTCCTAATCTGCGCATTGGAGGAAAAAATTATGATGTTGCGGCCATGATGATTTGATAATCATACGGAATTTAAAACGTACTCGAGAATATCGTGATGTCTCCTGACTATATCTTCAAATAATAATCTAAAAGTCTTGGGTTCTGTACGATCACCCACATCTAAATTTCTTATTCTGAAGGCGAGAACGGCCAGCAGTCCGCACATGTGAAGCACCAGGGAAACCACGAATCCAATTGCTATCGTATACCATGCAGCGAAGTAAACCACGGGAGCTTGATATAGCCAAGTTAGGTAGAACGTTGTAGAGTCATTTAGTTGGAAGAAAAGGCTAACCCGGTAGGGCAGAATGAAAGGCGCGCTTTCCTCTTTTCCAGCTGCAGACTTTCAATGAGCTTGTCAAAATACAGAACGAAATTCCCCTAATGTATGGCAAAGAGTATGGTTATCTTTTCCTTGTAGTTTGGCATGACCGAATATTTTCTCATAATACAATTTTTCAATTCCTATAATTTGGGAATTCCAAATACCAAAGTGACGACCATACATGTGAACACATAACATGTGACACAGGTGAATACCAAACAGATCAAAGTTATTTTTTTTCATCGCATCGTGCAAGTATTGAATGGATCATTTATTGGAATAGATAAGAGGAGAAAAGAATGTCTATTGATAATTACATTGCAAGAATAATAATCGCATCGTGCTTTCCCTCGAGGCAGTATTGTTGTCTAGAATGTTGTGTTGGAATTAATTTTAAGGATCAAATAGCTCAAAAAATGTCTTGAAATAGAACAAAAAAACTAATTCCCCTTTTTATTGATCCTTCAAGAATATGTACAAAATGAAAAAAAAATAAAAAATATTGGCTTAGACTTTTGTACGTTTGTTTACAACGGTGCGCGGAAAACGCCCCCAAGCGGCGACCAGTGTTGTGGCAGTTGTATGATTCCGAAGAAAACGGTACATATTTTTAATCTGTATAAGTGTAGTGATGTTTTGTATCCGATGCAGCAAAAAAAAAAAAAAAATTAAAAATTCACAAGCTGGCGGCATGCTTAGCTTTGATTACCATTTTTTTTATATCGTTCTGACCAGTTTACAAGATATATATATATATATAAAAAAATTATTTCCACTCAATTCGGCTACCAACGTTGGAAAACAGTATACTGAAAGTGTACGCCATTATGAGCTCAATCGGCTATTTGGTTATTGAGATATTGCGATTGCCGTTTTGAAAAGCATAGTTTCGAGAAAAATGCGTTCAAAGTTGCGGCGTCTCCATCGCGCTCCTACGCGCGTACTCCATCTAATTTCTATAACTCGCTTAATTTTATGAGTATAATTGAACGGTTCGCCCCGACGTATTTGAAAGGTCTGCAGAATAATACAATATGAAAACGATTGTTTCAAATTTCTAGACAACAATACTGCCTTAAATTTATCAGCTTACCAGCTTGGATGCGCATCATCAGCGGCGTCAAGTAATAACCAACTCCCGTGGTAATTCCCATCGAGGCAAAAAGTTTGAAGAAACTTTTGGCAATGCGATTGTAGTTGAGATAGATGACCCTCTCATCCGAGCTCTCGAAGCACTTGACATCTATACTATATACTACCCGCTGAACGAGTGTCGCGCCCTTTCGTGAGAATCTTATGCAGAACAGTTTTAACAGTATCAATGATCCTAACGCGCTCTCGGAGAAATTTTTAACCATTAATTGAAAATCTCCGAAGACGCAGTAGAAATCGATGTTTTCCATGATCACATGAGCCAGAAAATAAACGGTACATACAGTGAACCGTTGGTACGTTGAGTGAAGCGGCCATACTCCCAAGACACTAAAGAAACGTTCGTTCCACCTAAAAAGATCTTTTGCCCCATCGAAATCGTCCTACATCACAAGAGTTCGTTAAAAATTTCGACTTGGACAAGACCGGTATAAATTGGAACGGGTATTAACTGTATCGATCGTTGCCTCGAGTAAGGGCCATCATCCACCAAAACGGAGATGAGCGAAGCTAGGAAAAAACAACCAATAGGATCGCCCCGCTCATCGCCGATGGACATCAATTCAGCGGTTGATTGGCTGCTTTTTCCTAACTCCGCTCATCTCCGCTTTGGTGGATGATGGCCTGATAGACGGATAGTGATATTGATGTTACTCAAGTTGAGACGTTAAGCATTCACGATGGCGTGACTATTGCGGTGATAGTCTCAAATAGATAAGTCATTCGGTAATTGATATGTTCGCCTTACTTGCCCACGAAAAAAAACAATTTTGGAGACATTCGATACTCTCCGAGTATCGTGGCAATGGAATCCGATTTGTGTTGCAATCAATATACAATCAAGCGGGGATTCATACTTACTGCCATTACGAAGATTTCCTGTTAGCACGACCACGGTTCATGAGGAACTGAGAGTAAAGCTCAAATAAGGATTTACAGCGCAGGTCTGAGGCTTTCAATACGAGGGGGAAAAAATGCTCGCTTCCCGCAATTAAAAATGTAAGCGGTAATAATACACCTGGTGCTTGATACGGTTCAGTATAATATTTTGATCCTATACCCCCCGCGCAACATGGCGATGATCCACCCATGTCAACATATGTAGATTGAAGAACATCTCTTTTTGCCGACTTTTTTTTTATCGATGTGATGGAGGTAGCTGCGGGACGTTTCCTTTGTTCTCCCTCTTCGAAGGTACGGTGTATCTCCCGTACCGACGAAAGCGGTTGTATATAATTAAAAACAGAGCGACGAAGCTCAATAATAACCGGGTACGATGTCGTGGCGCTGGATTATAAATATTGCCGATATAGCAAGCAGAAGTTGCGATTTCTATGATCGATCAGAGTGGGCGCCGGTTGTCGGGGCAAGGAAGCGGGGAGCGGAGGCTTTTGCCTCGATGGTAAGTAACAGTTAGACTGTTGCAGAGATCAGAGTGCTTTCCTAAACATTGATACACTACACCTAAAATAATCTCAGTACCACGATAAAAAATAGTTACAAAAGTACAGAGTGCAACGATATCACCACTATGCATTGAGTAATCGTGGATGCAGATATGTTGATTCATTAGAACCGCTGATCGCGTTTTGATTTTCGAATCACGAAACAGTTGACATCGAAGGAATGCCCAAACATCCTTCTTGTCTCGCATGGTTTGTGAAAAATGATTCACCACATACGTACATCTGATCGCATCATCGATATACGCACTGAAAATGTCGGCAAGTGATATATTTGAAATTAAGCTGAATATTTGCTTCGAATTGAATTTCACCATAGTGTGCATTATTTTGTAATCGATATGTGGACCTTATTAATTTCTCGTGGATGACAACATTTTGTCGGGTGCTGAAAGTCGAAAAGTAACTCTTCAATATACCGACAATTGTGAAGAGGGAATTATAAATAACGAAATCATACAATGTGAGAAAAACAGAAGTGAAATATCGCTCTTTATTTTCTAAAAGTACGGTTTTGTCTTGAAGGTCGTTAGAATTGAGTTTTCCAAAAATCCTTTAAACCATTGTTCGTAACATAGATACATATCCCACAGCCGTCTTCACAATCTGTAGAAATGGAATAAAACCTTAAAGCAAGGTAGTTTATTCCCACCCTGCGGTTTTCAAGCTTTTGATAAATTGCATTCGAATGTTACAAATATTTACGCTGTAAATCTCGATGCGCTTACGATGCGACAAAAAAATGTATCTTCAAGGTAAAATGCATATATAATTGACCGATAATCACGTCGTAGTTTTCCAATGAGCAATGGTTGGTCTATTTGTCTTATTGCCTATGCCAATCCCAATCCTACTTACGCCCATGAAGTTGAACAGACAAAAAATATAGATGCCACCTCCAGTCAATCGTAGGGATTTGCTTGCGCCGATCATACATATCAATAGTTGTTTTCTGAAGGAGCCTGGCTTGTCGTACCACAGACACTCGTAATACGCGTGATAAAAATTCTCACTCTGTGTACCATGTTTTCATGTAATTTTACATACATTTTCAACATCCTAGCAGGAAACTCAAGGGTGGTCGTTTAATTGATACAATATAACGTACTTCGGTAATAAGATATTCACCAGCTGCGCAATAACCGTAGATCAACACGAGCAACGTGAAACCGTACAGTAAACACGAAATAAACTGTGCAGCGTCTCTGTCAACACTCTACAAAAAGATTATTTTTTTTCGTATGATATAAACATAAAAGAATTCTGCAAACGACAAATAACGTGACCAATACCGTCAGGGCAACGTAACACGAAAGACCGATGAGAACGGTGGTCAACACGATTTCTTCCAAGAGTATGAGCCCACACACATCATTGATGGAGTTTGTTAGTCTGTTCGGTGGAGAAAAAAAGAATGACTTCACGGACGTGATGATTCGGCAGGCAAGGGGAATTTTAAACGCACTCGAGAATATCGCGATGTCTGTTCACTATATCTTGAAATAATATTCTGGAAGTTTCGGGTTTTTTACGATCACCCATGTCTAGATTTCTTATTCTGAAGGAGAGAACGGCCAATAGCCCGCATACGTGGAGAACCAGGGAAACCACGAATCCAATCGCTATCGTATGCCATATGCCGAAATAAATCACGGGAGCCTGATACATCCAAGTTAGATAGAACGTTGTAGAGTCATTTACTTTGAAGAAAAGGTGAACACGGTAGGGCAGAATGAAAGGCGCACTTTCCTCTTTTCCAGCTGTAGACTTTCAATAAGCTTATCAATATACAGAACGAAATTCCCTTGTTGGTTGTTCTTGGTTGTTCTTTCTTTGTCATTTGCATGGCGGAATATTTTTTCGTAATACAATTTTTTCATTCCTATAGCTTCTTAAATTCCAGACATCAAAGGGACGTGGTCAGGGACTTTGTTTGTTATGTTGCCACGGAGAATATCAATGTTTTTCTCATCGTACAGGGCAATTATTCCGTGAATCATTCGTTGGAACAGATAAGGAACAAAAAGTTTTATTCAAAAATATATTGCAAGTGTAATAATCAGATCGTGTTTTTCCATAAATTCACCGGCTTACCAACTTGAATGCGCATCAGTAGCGGTGTCAAGTAATAACCAACTGCTGTGATAATTCCCATCGTGGCCCAAACTTTGCAAAAAGTTTTGGCAATGCGATTGTAGTTGAGATAGATCTCTCTCTCGGCCGGGCTTTCGAAGAACTTCACATCAATACTACCTACTGTCCGCTGAACAAGTGTCGCGGTCTTTCGCGAGAATCTTACGCACAACAGTTTTATCAATATCAATGATCCAAATGCGCTCTCGGAGAAATTTTCAACCATTAATTGAAAGTCGCCGAATACGCAGTAGAGATCGAGGTTTTCCATGATAATATGAGCCATATAATAAATGATGCATACAGTAAACCGTCCGTACGTTGACTGAAGCGGCCATGCTCCCAGCACACTAAATAATCGTTCGTTCCACCTAAAAAGATCTTTTGCCCGATCGAAATCGTCCTACCTCACAATAATTCGTTAAAAATGTCGACTTAGGAAAGACCGGTACCAATTGTAACACGTATCAACTGCATCGACCGATCCCTCGAGTGAGGGCCATTATCCACCAAAACGGAGATGAGCGGCGGTAGGAAAAAACAGACAATAGGATCGCCCTGCTCAGCTCCGATGGACATGAATTCAGCTGCTGATTGGCTGCTTTTTCCTAACTCCGCTTATCTCCGCATTGGTGGATGATCGCACTAATGCCCCATAGGCGGATAGTGATGTTGATACTACCCAAGTTGACATGTCAAGCATTCACGATGGCGCAGCTATTGCAGTGATAGTCTTAAACAGACAACTCCGATGGCAATTGATATGTTCACCTCACTTGGCCACGAAAAATAAACAATTTTGAAGACATTCTATACTCTTTGAGTATCGTGATAATGAAATCCGATTTTTGCTGCTACTAACATTGGTCTTTTTCATCGCGCATGATCTTCTCTACAATCTAAGCCAGCGGATATCCATACTTACTGTCATTGCAAAGATTATTTGTTAGTACAATCACGGTTCATGCGGAACTGAGAGAGTAAAGCTCACATCAGGATGTACTGCGCAGATCTGAAGTTTTCAATACGAGGGGAAAAAATGCTCGCTTCGGGCGAGTAAAAAATGTAAGCAGTAATAATAGACCTGGTACTTGATACTGTACGGTATAATATTCTGATCCGATCACCCTCACGTAACTCGGGGACGATTTGCCCACTTCAACATGTATAGATTGGAGAACATCTCCTTTTTCCGACTTTTTTTTATCGATGTCACGCAGGCAGGTGCACGACGTTGCCTTTGTTCTCCCTATTCGAAGGTACGGTGTATTTCCCGTACAGACGAAAGCGATTGTATGCAATTAAAAACAGAGCGAGGAGACTCACTAATAACGGGGTACATTGTCGTGGCACTGGATTATGATTATCGCTGGGACATCGAGCAGGAGTTTCGATTTCTATGGCCGATTGGAGTAGCGGGGGGTTGTCTTTCTGCCTTTATGGTCAGTCACAGTTATACCGCCGTCGAGGCAAGATCCCTCACCTGACCATCGACGCAAGGCACATGAAGTGATATTTCAAACACAAGAGGAGCGACGATGATGATGCAGAGTGCATATAAATAGTACATATTCATCAGTCATTAATCAAGATAGTCAAATAAGCAATCGAAGGAACCAAGCGCTCTCTGATCGACGGGTCGTTATATAGTTGATATGCCAAAATGGCTTGAATAACATCTGACTCCGTCGTTGTTCATCAGATAACGACTTATCATGCTCGAACGTCATCCGCTCGGAAAATTTCGGCAAGTAATTTTAATTCTGTCACGTAACTTTGCATTCGCACCGTCCGGCAAATTTTGGGAAAAAGGATACGAGAATGCAACGGGGAAATGGAAACAATCAAATTGTACGTCAAGTAAAATCAATGGAAATTTTTCACTTTATTTCTTGAGAATACTGATTTCTCATCGAGGTCTTTGGGATCCAGCTTTTCAAAGGAGAATATAGTTCAAATCATACTTCGCAACATAGATATATAACCTGCAGCCGATTTGACAATCTGTAAAAGTTAAATGTTATTTGTAGACTTTGCCGAAACTTTTGAGATTGGTTTTTCGTACATTCGAATTTGGAAGGACAGTGTCGTATATCACAGATATTAGGATTATATTTATTCATCTATGTTAGTATGCGAGTCGTGCTTTTATTTTGGGTTTTATTTTGAGTTTTATTCAGAGCTTCTAATTGTTCACGATGCAAATCTCGAAGCGCTCACGAGACGAAGAGAAGTTTTTTTTATTTTCGAGGCAAATTGCATGAACATTCGGTGAAAAATCCGAAGTCGTAGTTTTTCAATGATCAATATGTGGGCCGGCTATTTCATTATCGGTGGTTGGATCCGGCGTCACCATCGTTACCGAAATCATACTTACGCCCATGAAGTTGAACAGGCAGAAGATATATATGCCACCCGCTGTCAATTGTATGGGTTTGCTCGCGCCGATCATACATATTATCAGCTGTCTCTTGGAGAAATCTGGCATGTCGTACCATCGACACTGATAGTAAGCTGTGTAGAGATTCGTACTCTGTACACGAGCAGCACCGTATTTTCATGTCATTATTTATTAATTTTTTACAACACGAAAAAAAAGGGAAGAAGGATCGTCGATAAATTGATACAACTTAGCGTACTTCGGTAATGAGATATTCACCAGCAAAGCAATAGCCGTAAAGCAACAATAGCAATGTGGAGCCGTATATTATAAACGAAATAAACTGCGCAGCGTCTTCGGAGTCAACGCTCTGGAAATAATTTTTTTCAATTATAATAATTCACCTTTCGTTAACACATTTTATTTGTTTAAAAAAATTTTACCAAAAAACAGTTGTTTTTTTAAAAAGTCAAGATCACATTTTTAACACTTCTAAACATGTCAATTGAAATTGAAATTGGGAAAAATTAAAATAAAATATAATTATTCATTTGAATTTGGAAAAAATAAAATAAAATAGTTGTAAAGAGTTATAGAAAAAGTTTCAATCTTGGGAATGTAAACATTTTGTTTCAACTTCGCTCGGTTCAAAATGAGGAAGTGTCTCAATGGAAGGGTAGATATAAAATGCTCCTGCAAAAGGAAATAAGAAAAAGGACATTACCCTTAGAGCGGCGTAACACGTAAGACCGATAAGGACGGTGGTCAAGAGAAGTTCTTCCAATAGAATAACCCCAAACACGTCATTGATATCTCTGGTTAATCTGTACGTTGAAAAAAAACCATGACTTTCTGAACGCAAAACATTCAAGTCCAAGGCGGGATTTGAAACGCACTCGAGAATATCGCGATGTTTCTGTAGTATATCACGAAAGAATGTTCTGAAAGCCTCGTCATTCTTGCGATCACCGACGTTGAGATTTCTTATTCTAAAAGACAGTGCGGCCAATAGTCCGCATACGTGAAGTACAAGGGAAAATAGAAAGCCAATCGCCGCCGTATGCCATATGCCAAAGTACATCACGGGAGCTTGATAAATCCAAGCGAGATAAAAAGTCGTCGAGTCATTCACTTCGAAGAAAAGATGAACGCGGTAGGCCAGAACGAATGGCGCGATCTCACCTTCTTGAGCTGTAGACTTCCAACGAGTGCACATGAATAAAGTACGAAATCTACGAGTGCACGCCCGCTTTTCTCTTAGAATTAGAGAATTCGCGCTGTGACTCGTAGTATGAGCTTTTTTCGCAATTCTCGCAAGCTTGATATAACATTCGATTACCAAATTAAATAACGTATTGAGAAATGAATAATTTACATTCAGCCAAAACGCTAAAACTATCCTGAAATTCGTTTGGTCAATAGGCTGACATTTTGTTTTTACAGGAAACGTCAATGTTTGGGTTTTGTACTGCGGGGTCACATAGTGGACCAATTGTTAAAAAATAGGACCATCAAAAGTAGCAGTGAAAATTGTCTTTTAGTGGGAATAATAATCACATCATGCTATCCCATATATTGGAAGGCTTACCAGTTTGAAGACGCAGTTGAATCGGTTTCAACCAATAAGCAAAGGCTGAGGCAATTCCCATCCAGACCCAAAGTTTGAAGAATCTTTTGGCCATGCGATTGTAGTCGAGGTAGATCTGCCTTTCGTCCGAGCTCTCGAAGCACTTCGTATCTATACTATCTATCACTCGCTCGAGGACCGCAACAATTTTCTCCGTGAATCTTAAGCGCAACATTTTTATAAATATCATAACCTGCAATGTGCTTTCCGAGAGATTCGTAACCATCAACTCGAAATCGCCAAGTACGCAGTAAAGATCGATGCTTTCCATGATGATATGAGCCAGATAATAAATAGCGCATACGGCGAATCTTGCGTATGTTGAATGGAGTGGCCATACTCCGAGGTAACTGAACATGCGCTCGTTCCACCTGAAGATATCTTTTGCCCGATCGAATTCGTCCTGCACCCCAAGATTACGTTAAACATTTCGAACTAGGATCCACCATTATCAATTGTAACAGGTGTCAACTGCATCGATCGTTTCCTCGAGCAGTGTCCGATAAAAGGACAGTGATATTGATACTACACAAGTCCAGACCATGAAGCATTCACGATAACGTGACTGCATTAGCGATTTCCTCAAGTAGACTAGTGAGAAGGCCATTTATATGGTCGCCTTGACCACGAAAGAAAAAACCATGTTGAAGACATTCTATACTCTCCGAGTATCATGACAATCGAACTTTACTTTTTGTTGCAATTATACATTGGTCTTGCGTATCGCCCATTGCCTTCACCACACCTGACAATGCAGATCCATACTTACTGTCATTGCAAAGGCTGCCTGTTCACACAAGCACGGTTCATAAGAAACTTAGATAAACGAAGCTCAAATGAAGATGTATTGCGCAGGACTGAAGTTTTCAATGCGGGGGGAAAAAGATCCGGCTTCAGGCGATAAAAAATTCAAACACTAATAATACATTTCATGTTCCGTACGGTACCGTTCAATATCTCATGCAAGTATCCCCGCGTAATGTCTCTATCAATGTCCTCGCGCGTATATTTAAAACCATCTCTTTCTTTCCATTTTTTATCGACGAAACACAAGCAGCTGCACAATATCGCCCTTATCTTCCCCATATGAGGCCTTTTCCGTACGGACATAAGCCGTAGTATGTAATTAAAAGCAGAGCTGGACTGGATTTTAATGACAGGGTACAAGGCTATGGTACTGAATTGGAATTATTGCGGCGACAGCGAGTAGCAGTTTCGATCCCTATGATCGATTAGAGAAGCACGGGGTTGATGGGGCGTGGAGTGGGAATCTGAAGCTTCTGCTTTTATGGTCAGTCAGAATTACACTGCCGTTGCGACCAGAGCCTTTGCCTAACCATCGAAACAATCCACATTATGCGATGTTGGAACCACAACAGGAGAATGATGACGCGAGTACAAATTACAATGTGTGTTTCAAATCCTATCAATCCTACATATTGATCAATCGTTGGCTCGGATGGGCACAGTAACTAAACCCACGAGGTACACTTTGATCGACGGATCGTCATGTGATCTGAATGTTTCGGCAAGTAGTCTCAACTCTCTCACGTGACTTTTTATTCGCACAGGCCGTGAAATTTTCAGCAAACTGATATAAGAATGCGATGAGAAGCGGGAAAATGAAAATAATCAAATCGCACAATGTCATAAAAGCAGAACTGAAATTGTGCACTTTATTTTTCTACTAATTACATATTTTCGGCGAAGGTCTTAAGTATCGGATCTTTCAAAGGACATTCCTGTTCAAATCATACTTCTCAACATAGATATATAACCGCCTGCTGTTTTTACAATCTGTGAAAATTGAACGTTATTTATAGACATTTTTGAATTTCTTAAGATTGGTCTTTCGTTAAAATCCATTTTGTTAGGGCAGTGCCGAATATCACGGCCATTTTGTTCGTATTTATTCGCTTAGGCTAGTTTGCTAGTTGGGCTGGTTTTTCGGACAATTTTATTCAGAATTTTTAATAGATTAAACACAATTGGTGTAAAATCTTAAGCAGGAGTGTTTAAATCATTTATACATGGGCCGGCTATCTCATTACCGGTGCGGTGGCAAGAGTCGGCCTTTTTATCGCTACTGCAATTATACTTACGCCTGTGAAGTTGAAGAGACAGAAGGTATAGATGCCACCTGCTGTCAATTGTATGGGCTTGCTCGCGCCGATCATGCATATTATCAGTTGTCTCTTAATGGAGTCTGGCATGTCGTACCACAGGCACTGATAGTAAGCTCTGTGGAGATTCGTACTCTGTGCACACGCAGCCCACATTTTCATGGGATTTTTCATTAATTTTTGACAGCCCAATAGACATCGAGAGAGCACTTATGAATTGATGCAACTTAGCGTACTTCGGTAATAAGAAATTCACCAGCAACGCAATAGCCGTAAATCAAGATGAGCAATGTCACGCAGTACATTAAGTAAGAAAAAAACTGTGCAGCAGTGTCCGAGTCGAGGCTCTAGAATTTTTTGTTGTTGTTTTCTGTATAATATAGATATAAAATGGTTCCGTAAATGACAGATAACGTGAACTATAATACCGTTAGTGCGGAGTAACAAGTGAGACCGATGAGTATGGTGGTCACCAAAAGTTCTTCCAAGAGAACGAGACCAAACACATCATTGATGTCGTTTGCTAGTCTGTTCGTTGGAGAACAAAAAGTCATGACATCACGAATATGATGATTTGACAGTCGTACGAAATTCGAAACGCACTCGAGAATACCGCGATGTCGGTTAGCTATATCTTGAAACAATAATCTGACGGCCTCGGGGTTTGTATCATCAACCACGTTGAGATTTCTTACTCTATAGGTGAGAACGGCCAACAGACCGCATACGTGAAGTATCAGAGAAACCACGAATCCAATTGCTATCGAATGCCATATACCGAAATATGTCACGGGAGCTTGATATATCCAAAGGAGATAGAAAGTTGTGGTGTCATTTACGTCGAAGAACAAGCGAACCCGGTAGGGCAGAACAAAAGGCGCGCTCTCTCCATCTTGAGCTGTGGGCTTTCAACGAGTCACATGAATAAAGCATCAATTCCATGATTGCACGCAAGCCCGTGCAGTTACTCGTACCATAAACATTTTTTTCACAATTCGCGCCAGCTCTCTATGATATTCGATTAGAAAATCTCATAACACATTTGGCAATGGATATTTGATGTCATTTAATCATGGCATTCAGACAAAACGGAAAAAAATTATCCTCGAATTCGCGTGATAACACTTGATATCACTCGATGATGACGTTCAGTCTAAACGCACAAAAACTATCCTCGAATTCGTGGGGTCAGGGAACTTCATATTTGATGCTTTTACAGACAACATCAATGGCTCATTGTTTGCACAGTAGGGTCGCTGGGTAGACCAATTATCCAATAAAAGGGCCACAAACATAAGTAAAAAAATGCAATGAGAGTAATAATAGCATCATGTTAATCCATGCATTCCTAAGCTCACCACTTTGAAGACGCAGTTGTATCGGTTTCAACAAATAACCAACGGCCGAAAAAATTCCCATCCAGACCCAAATTTTAAAGAAAGTTTTGGCCATGCGATTGTAGCCGAGGTAGATCTGCCTTTCGTCCGGGCTCTCGAAGGTCCTCGTATCTATACTATTCATTACTCGCTGAAGGACCGTCGCGATCTTCTTCGTGAATCTTAAGCGCAACATTTTTATAAATATCATAACCTGCAACGTGGTCACCGAGAGATTTGTAACTATCAACTCGAAATCGCCACGGACGCAGTAGAGATCGGCGCATTCCGTGATGACATGAGCCACGATATAAACGGAGCATATGGTGAACCATCCGTAAGTCGAATGAAGCGGCCATACCCCCAGAATACTGAATCCACGCGCGTTCCACCTATAGAGATCCTTTGCCTGATCGAATTCGTCCTAATCAACACGATTCCTTCATAAATTTCGGCATAGCAGAGAACGCTGCTAATCGCGACAGATGCCAATAGCATCGATCGCTCCCGCCAGCAATTCGCTTTCGGACAATCACCAGATTAATACGAAAAATATTCAAGACTGTGTCCGCTGAGTCCAATGACGATCGAACTTATTTTCTACCCTCCTGATCGCGCCCTTATCCAACAATAATCCCAACCAATCAGATTCGTACTCACTGCCATTGCAAACGCTCCTTGTCTTCGCTGCCGAGGTTCATGAGAAACTGCGGAAGTGAACAATGTTTCACGCTTCATTGCGCAAGTCCGCAAAGTTTTTAATCCAAGGGAAGGAAAAAAAGAGAAAAAAAATAACGTCGAGCCACACGCGATCGAGAATACACGAAGTAATTAAACACATGTTATTCTCCCGCGTTCGATGCTCTCCAATTTTTTATTCTTACATTCAATAATCCTGATATTATTGCCAGGTTTTCCTTCCCCCACGAAGATTCGAACGCATTTCTCTCGCTTTTTCATTATTTTTTATCGACCGAACATGAGCAGGTGCACGGCATTGGCTCTTATTCCCTGTCGTCGAAGGGACGATATTTTTTTCCAGTCGCTCGCGAACGATTAAATGCTATTAAAAATAGAAAGCGAGGGAGAGTTGGTCGAGATTCTAATGATAGGGTGCGAAGTTGCGGAACTATGGATCGCAATTATTCTACGTAGAGGGTGAAAAAGCTCTTTTTATATGGATAAAAAAGGACGGCGGAGGGGGACGAATGCTCCCATGCACTTTGATGTTCAGTCACGATCAAACTGCCGACGAAGAAAGGTTCTCCAATTCAGTGGGTGGACATAGCTTACACAGTACTGTATTTGAGTTCTGCCGCTAATCGAACCAGACAGTTGTTACGAGCCGAAAAGTACAGTTTGCGTTATTACTTACGGATTTTAAAAACATTTCAATAAATTGCGAGCGTTCCATTTGATTATTGGGAAAGTGACCGCGGTCGATCGCCAAGCTTCGTGGAAATTTCAGCAAGTATTATTTCAATTCTATCTCGTGATCTCTGCACCCTGATACAATCGCTCGGAATTTGTTTCAACCGGACTGCGAGTGCGCGATATTAGACAATAAAATAAAAAGAGCTCAAAGTTAAAAAAAATTTAATGACGTCCAAAGGAGAAAAAATCATCTCTTAATGAAAAACAAATTAATGATTTCTAAATAAATAAAAAATGAATTATGTCTAAACGGAAAATCGATCTCCTAATTTTTTAAAAGAATGATGTCTAAAAAAATAAAAATGAATTGTGTCTGAATGAAGATAAAAAACCACGTCTAAATGAAAAGAAATGAATGATTTCTCAATAACTTAAAAGTGAATTATGTCTGGATGAGAAAAAATATCATGTCTAAATGAAAAAAAAAAAAAAAAAATGAATGATGTCTCAATAAAATAAAAAATGATCTCTAAATAAACAAAGAAATGACGTTGTCTAAATAAATAATAAATTAATGATGTTTAAATGAAAAAGGAGATTTATGGATTTAAAAATAGTTGTCTAAATGAGGAAAAAAATGTCCTTGTTAAAAAAAGAATTAATGATTGAAAAAAAAAGGATATCTGCAGAAATCGAGTCCGAGATGAAAACTCGTTTCAGACACAACGGCCAAATCGGTATTACCGATCCTCGTTGCATTGAATCACGAGACTTTTTCGTTTTTTTTTCTTGGCCCGCGAAAGAAAATATGATCTGCCTGGAAAGTCGGACGAAAAATTCCCCAGATAAAAAAGTAGACAAAGACCGAAGAAAAAGCGAGTGAGAGAGACGAGTGATAAGTTTTGCACACCCAAGTAGAGGTGTAAACTGTACAGTTAACACCGTGCCATGTCCCGCGCCTTCGGCCCTCACCGACACCTCATTCCGGCTTCCTCGTTATTTCCAACAAAAATAAAAGTTTCGTTGCTCCCCCGAGCCAAACCGCGACGAGCTAATCGTTCTCGTTGATGTCTCGTTAAGAAAACTTTTTTCTTGCTTCTCCATTCTGCTTTTATTTCTGGGCTTCCTTTATCTCTGATTTTTTTTCTCGCCTATACAAGCACTGTATTCGAAAAGAAGATTTTCCTGTCTCGCGGCTATGGCTCATCTCCCAGCAACGCTGTGTGCTCGCGGACTTCTGTGCTTTTTTTCTCTCTTCTTCTCTCATCGTTGGAAGGGAAATTTAATTGAAAAAGTCGCTTGCCTCGATGAATCTCGGTATTGCATCTTTGTACAAAGTATACACTTGAATCTGGTCGCATCTTAAGAAGTACGAAGCGAGTGTTGTTTGCTTTTTACGAAATGTTATCATTATCATTATTTAAAATAATCACAAAAGTTATTATTCCTGTTATTATGATCATTTTCAATAATTAACCAATTCTATTGTTATTATTATTATTATTAAACGTTATTGTTATAAAAAATATTATTCAAAAAATTACTCTTGTTATAATTGTTATTCTGAAAATCGCGATCATTATTTTCATTATTATTGATTTTTTTTCGGGGTTTGTGGTACATCTTCGGAAAGACGCTCGAATGGGTCCGCACTTCCGGGACGTATGGAATTTTTACTCACTAAAAATGTTACCCGAAATCAAGATGGTAAAAACCCAGCCAAGTCAAGTTACTAGCTATCAATATTAATATTATTGGTATTATTTCTGTTGTTGTGATAATTACAGTTAAATTACTACTATTATTCTTATTATTATTACTTTTTAATCATAAGTCTCATCTGTATTCTATTCAAGCTATAAGTTTCCCTTATTATTATTATTATTATTATTATTATTATTGTTATTATTATTATTATTATTATTATTATTATTATTATTATTATTACGTACAATGCACAAGTCTCATGATTGTTATATTCAAGTTTTAAATAATAATAATTGCTGGTAGTATTGCTGTTGTAATAATGATATTGATAATAATAATGTTATGTAAATTAGAGTTATATATCATAATACATATAAAAATGATAACTATATCATACTTACTGTTATTACCATGATAATAACTATTATGATAATAATAATAATTGTTGGTATTAATACTGTTATTATTGTTGGTGATGTTATTGCCATAGGGGTCCTTGCTATAGTTGATGTGACTATTTATTATTAAATAAAAAATATACGTAGAAAGGTGATGTTTTTTTTCGGGACAGTTAATTTAAAACGTCACGTTTAGGTCATACTTTTGACTTAGCTCCTGACAGAGAAAGAGAGAGAGAGAGAGAGAGAGAGAGAGAGAGAGAGAGCACGAGACTCCTCTAACGCACTATGCCCTGCTCGTCCTCTCGTTGAACGTGCAACGCTTAATTAAGTTTTTGCTCTTGAATTTGTGACAAAATTGCGTGTGCCCTCCCACGAGGAGGACTTGTTATCAATGTATACGGGTTGAATTAGTTTGCGGTGGAGTTTTATGGAAAATTGAATTAGAGACTTTGCGCGTATCGAGGTTACATGGAATTGTCGTATATTCATCATGAAACTCAACGGGTGCAAAATACGATCCGATGTAAAGTAAATTTGCGTGTTAAAAGGGTGGAATAAGGAAGGAAGAAATTTAGGCAAATAATTGCGGGTCTCGTTCGAGAAGAATATGATAACAATAAAATCGATTTGGTTTGGGTCCAATTTGAACGGCCTTCGGCGGACTTCGTTGGACAGATTTCATTCGCCTTTCTTGCCATCGCGCGTGACTTTTCGACGCGATCTTTGAATTTTCCCTTCATGAAGAAATTTCACTCGCGACCTTTCCTCACTCTCCTCATGGGGCAGGGTTTTGGCGAAGCCCTTCGCGCTCTTGTGTATACAACGATGGAAGAAAAGTCCCTGCCCCATTCGGGTGTACGAGAACAATAAGTGGGCGGTGGAGCAGTGGAGGAGCCAGAATGGGAAAAACAGGGCTTACAGAAGCCTCTACTACCCTACAGGGAAATCAAGACAATGCCGCTATGCTTATACGAAATTGCGGGTAGGGGATGATTTTTCTGCTCACCGCTCCCGCCCCCATTGCTTGCTAACTTCCCTCGTCGTCTCATGACGCCTTCGTCGTCGGCTCTTCTGGTCTTTGTGCTTAACCGTTTCGTCGGTTGTGCCCTGTCCTCTTTGTATTTAAGATAGCTTTTATCTTGTCTTCGTAAAATCTGTGGCTTCAAGGACGAGCAGGATATCACTTGGTTCAGAGCGTTTCCCATTATGCTAATTTTTTTTGTATAAATAACCGCGAGCTGTACGTCAGAATTATTTCTCATTGACCCTTTAGAGCCTCTCTGAACAGGGAGAGGGGGTCACGTTGACCCCATCGGTAAATTTGAGACATTATAACCGTATGTTCTTGGTACCCAATGGGGCCCAATTCGCCGGCCCTCCAACGAAGGTTTGACGTTTCCTCCGTACGTAGGAACTAACAGTTTTCCAATTGCGACCTTAGTTTGTCGATGACGTTCGGGAAATATTTTTCGTGAGCTGGCCCTTTTCACATCTCAGAATAAGTACCTTTTTGAAACGCCCAGTACGGGGCCGTTTTTTCATTCACAAGTACTATATCTCGAGAGTATCGATCTTGAAATTTAGCGCAAAATATTGAAAAAATCAAATAAATATGGTTTTAAGTCAAAAACTTCATTTTCTCGAAAAAAAATTTTCCAGATTTTATTGAACCATTTTATTGTCTGATTTGATGCAGATATTCCATAGTCTGGAATGTGAAATGTAGGACCCAGAATTATTGTGGCCTAGTTGGGACGATAGTGCCCGTACGGCAACCGTTTGCAAACGACTGGGGTCGATTTGACCCCGTGGGACCAGCTTGGAAGCTTATAGACGTACTGATTAATGGTCAATGTATATTATTAAAATTGTTAAT
Source organism: Ophion costatus (assembly GCA_951751655.1). Taxonomy (NCBI): domain Eukaryota; kingdom Metazoa; phylum Arthropoda; class Insecta; order Hymenoptera; family Ichneumonidae; genus Ophion; species Ophion costatus. The sequence continues at coordinate 31,298,633 of OX632364.1, read as the reverse complement.
GAATATTATTTAACATGTTAATTCATATTATTCAAATAACCGATGAATGATATTTAAATGGTTAATTAATATGAATTAAATTGTGAATTAATATTATAAAAATTGTAAATTAAAAATAATATTTCGTTGATATTATTATTATTATTATTATTATTATTATTATTATTATTATTATTATTATTATTATTATTATTATTATTATTATTATTATAATATTTATAAGTGTTGAGAAATAATTTTTTACATTGATGTTAAAATCTTCATCTATACAAAATTTTGCGCTATAATGATCCATATCCGTAATTATTTATTTTCTCGTTGCAGGAAAATACGAGCTATTAAGTTCGCCTATGGGTCGTTGCGATTTTGGTACACTGGCCCATATACATATCTGTGCCAAGGTGGGCTGTACGGCAAAGATGAAGAGAAGTCTCGAGCGGGGAGGATCCGCCAGGCTCGGTGCGGGTGATTGATGGCCTGGAAAATTAGGTAAAATCCACGTGGTCGAGAGGCATAAAAAGACAGAGGGGATGTGGATTCCGGGCGTTCCGCAGGGATCATACTGTGGGGGGCCGTTCTTTCAGCGATGAGCGAGTGGCGAGGTGGAAAATTAACAATGGAGTCTCCCTTCGCGTCGTGATCCATGATTTTCTAACCTCTCGCTCGTAACATGCATTTTTTCACAGTTATTTTTGCATATGTCGATATATATATATATACATACATACAGGATGATTCACAACACTAGGTTTTGTTTGCGAGCGTATGGGGTGTGTCATTGTCAGCAAATGTTGACCTTCATATGCCATACGTATATGTAACTTTCAACGTTTCTTGAACAAAAATACGATTACGATATTATTCTACGCCCTTTCTCTTTATTTAATATTTTGTTTCCAAGTTTATTACTATGACACTTGATCGCGTATTTAAACCCGAACAAACCCACTAGCCAATGCGGAGAATCCTCGTTTCCTTAGACAGTGTGGTTATGGGGATTTCTCCAAAATTATTTTCACCCATGCAATGCCGCACCCTTTATGCTCATCAAGGAAAGCCCAGTTTTTAATCGCCCTGTAGAGATATACAGGTTGAGGCAACAGTTATTAGCAGTAGAAATATTTTCTAACCTATCAGAGTAAGGAGAAAACTTTTTCCACATAAGTTGCATAGTTCGAAGGGGGTCATCGAGTTGCACCCACAAGCAGTCCACCCATCTGAACGAAACAAAAACCAAAACTTTTCTAATGAAAAGCGATGAAAAATCCACTATAGAAGTATTGAAAAAAAATTAAATTAACGGGTGACACGTCTTTTTTTGAGGGATGGTTTCTACCCTTAAAGCCGACTTTCCACCGACAAATAAATACGTGTGTAATAGTTTTCACTGCTTTATCACATATATGCGTTTCAACAAAATCAAAGGCGGATAGTTGAGTAATTTTTTTGTAAGTAGAATTCAGGTAAGTCGTTACGGGTTTTAGAGCCTGCTCGTTAACACAGACTGACATGCAAATCAGACTGCAAGTGTTGCATTGAGAGTGGTGGCCATCACTTTCAGCACCTCTCATAGGACTAAGTGTTTGCACTTCGTCTTACAAGATCGTCCTAATCGATTCTAGGCTATAAACATTTAAATTTTGTTTTTCATCGATTTTTTTTTACTAAATCTGGATCGATCTTCTTGACATTTGGTCTTTGTCAACTTTGTAGGAAAAGTTGTACGCCAAGTCTGATAGGTCAGAAAATATTTCTACTGCAATAGTCGTTGCCTCACACGTTACATTTAAGACATTCGACCTTTCATCGATAAAAAAATATGCTCACGTAGTAGCCTACGTCTTTTCTTTTCATCTATTATTTTTTTTGGAGTCTATTACTACGACGCTCGTCTTCGGCCCTAAGAAAACTCACCAGCCAATGTGAAAAATCCTAATTTCCCTAGACACAATAGTTATGGCGTTTTTTTTCCAAAATTATTTTCGACCACGCTTATCTCCTTGCATTTTTTCAGAATTGAGAATTCGTTATTTCACTGACTATATTTATACTCGCCGAAGAATAGAAAAGTCAAAAACATCCCGTGGTTACCACACCGGTGCAAATTTGCACTACCTAAAATGTTTGTGTCTCTGTACATTGTTGTTTTGATTTTCACAAATTTACACGAAATAAATACTATTTTTCGCACTCGAGATATGCACTGTCGGATGCTTGAGTCATTTTTACCCCAAGAAATACTGGTTATAAAATACTTTTGGATTATTTATACGAAAATAATAGTACTTTGAAAATGCAGAATCCCAATCCGCACTCAATCGAGGTGTGGTTACTATCGGTTAAGTTGGGACGTTGAATAAGTACTCGCTGTTTTCCAACAGATGGCGTTACTAGAACTGCGTGCGTGTAGTTTAAGATTGTAACGCATCTATAAAAAATTACCCAAGGGTGTCCCAAAATGACCTGACATTTAAATTTATTAATGAAATGTATCATTTATTTGAAACGTACGAATATATATTTTTTTAAATATAAGATACAAACATGGAGGTTTTGTGTGGTACACAATATCCGATGAATGGCATAAACGGCATGGACTTGGAAGACACGTTTTTGTCAACAAGATAGCGCAACCTGCCACACTGCGGGCGAAACAATGCAGTTATTGCAGACGAAGTTTCATGGTCGTGTTATCTCGTGCCGTGGCGATGTGAATTGGCCACTGATATCGTCCGATTTGACGCCATTGGACTTCTTACTTTTGGGTTTTCTGAAAGGAACAGTGTACGCCAGTGATCCACATTCCGGAGCTCAGAACGAGTAAACGTTTTTATTTATTTATTGCACATTGTGTTCCGCACAACTCCATAACCTCCATGTTCGTACCTCACATTAAAATAAAAATATTCATCCTTTTGAAATAAGTAACACGTTTAATTCGAAGTGTATGTCATTTTGCCGAAGTGTAAGCAACGTTCTTTCCCACTGTTAAACATGTCAAATTTCGTGCCCAAAAAGAATATTCACGGGGAATTTTTCTGCACTACTTTATTTGAAAAGTATCTGCATCTGAAGCACACAGGATTCTTGTTGAGACGTACGGCGACCATGCCCTTTCGGGGACAACATGCAGATATTGGTTTAGACGCTTCAAAAATAATGATTTTAACGTGTTGAATTGGAGGCACTGCTCTATGAAGCCGTTGCCTGAACTTACAGAATCATTAGGAGTTGATCTCACAACAGTTTCGAAACGTTTGAAAGCACTAGGAATAACTTTTATAAATAAAACATTATTTTTCATGAAAAAAAGAGCGAGAAATTATTCAACATCCCAATATTTTCTGCATTGCCGACACGTTTTCGTCTCTGCGCGGAGACGGAAACGTTCCCCACGATACGTACTCGCTGCATAATATATCTCGGATAATGATTCCACCGAGCGCCATAATGCATTGTTACGTGTAGCTCTACGACAATTGCGCGCACAGCCATGCATATCCGGGGCTGCGCGATATTCGGTTTGTATATGCGAACGCGGAAAGATTTTAATTTCGCAAAACGGGCCAGGCAGAAATCCCTTCGTCGTGTGTTTCATATTCATGACGCGAGCGAAGCGCTCTGTTAATTTCATCAACTCTTCCGTTGGATCCCCCCTCCTCTTTTCTGCTTCGCCCCCGACCAGCCCCGGCCATCTCCCATTCGCAATCCGTGCTGCTTCGTCCTTTCGATTTCCTTCGCTGTAGAAAGGTTTCCAGGCGTTCCGGAACTGCGATATTCTTGGAAGATGTTCCTCCTGCATCCGCTTTGCACGCGAAGTCAAGTGCATCGTCCTATCTCATGTATTTTAACATTTCAATATTGTATTATTATTCGTATTAATATTTTATTTAATATTATTAAATATTAAAAAAATAACAATTAATAAGTAAGTATATTAATATTGATTACTAATTCATTTATTATTACTAATTATTAATATTGATATTAAATATGTGTTTGTGGTAATTGTTAATGTCGTTCAGACCGTTCCCGTTTTTTGTCGATTTTACTATTATTATTATCATTATAATTATTATTTTTAATCAAGTGTATCGACATATTGAAAAATAAAGCATTTTGGTTGGAGGTTTTTGGCAACTGAAAATCATTTCCCATCGAATGTTTCAACGATCATTTTAGGTGCCTGAATATGTACTCGAAGGATCAACTCTAGAGGCCCAAAAAATGGCCAAATTCCTTTTTTTTCTGGCAAACGGTTGGTGAAAAAGGAACGCATTTTTTTAAACAAAAAGGTACGATACCAGTTGTAAAAAAACAACAAAAAACATGGCCGCCTGATGATTTTTATCCCCACGTTTGGCTGCGATCACTCTCCACCTTAAACGGTCCATCTAGAATCTAAAAACCAAACGAATTATTCAAGTCCGCAATAAATACGAGTCGTTGATGATCGTCGATTAAAAGAAAAATGTCAACAACTTAGCGACGTATTGAAACTCGAGCATACAAAATCTATGAAAAAAAGTCGTCATTGTTACATGACTATTGAAAAATATTACCGTTTACCCGGCCGACGGTTAGCAGCTGCAGCTCATTTAATTTTAGGAGTATTTTAATAAAAATTTTCGGGAATATAGCCAACAAATCATACCATCGAATAAAGATATTTGTGGAAGATGCAATTTTTGGACCTGCCTAGGTAGATGTAGTCCGCTAAGCTGTTTTGGGTAACTGACTTCGACGAGTGGTGATGGAACACTAACTTTTTGTAGTACCGATGCTCCTTCGCAAAGTCAAAATTAGGAGGTTTCGTTTTTGGAGGAAGGAGTGTATTTTCCCTTATGCGTTTTCCTAAGGCATTGATCAATTGGTCGTGAGCATGTAATGCTCACCATACATTAAACTTTAACGGGGTATCCCTCTCTTGAAGACCAATTTGAAGGGCCAAAACGTTTTTTTTTTTTTTCTACTGACACATTGGTCGGAATAAACTCTTTTTTGCCAGCATGTTGTACACATGTTTTTCGTTACAATGTAATTTTTCCGGAAGCAAATCTTTCAACGTGGAGTGCATGCGAAATTTATTTTTTGCCGGTAATTCTGAATTTCGAAAACCTTGAGTGACCACTGAATATTCATTGCTCGGCTAGAGCTTTCGCGAGGTCGATAAAAAAATGCTAAAGCGTAAAATTCATGGGTAGGAAGTTGACGAGGAAAAATCGATTTTTTTAAATGAAAATTAGAATTTTAGGACTCCAATTATTTGTTGACCGCTCGCACCTCCCGCGACATTTTTTTGTTTTTTTAAACAGCATGAATGGATGGCGAGAAAAAGGGGAACAGAATAGAGCTCAAAATTGTGCCACCCTAATATACATATGCCATAGACTTCTGCCGGCAAAAGAGTATACGAGGAATACCGAAGGAAGATTGTCCCCTGCACATCGGCTAGCATGTTACACTCGACGAGTTCGATTCCGTCGATCTTGGGATACAAATATTCGGATGGATAAAATCGACGTCAACACGTGTTTGCATATCTATTCCCGATGGGGATGACGTTGATGTTATTATACACACATAGGCGCATCGTCGAGAGGTGACGCGGCCCATATTCACGCAGGGTAAGTCGCTGCGCGTTTTCGGTCCTTTCGCTCGGAACGTCATCGTCATTTCCCAACTGTGAATGTAAGCGTAACCGGGCTACAGCGCTTTACGACGAAGTTTGCTCACTCTCCAGTCCCTTAGAATTTAACATTTCCGCTTGGCAATATTTACTACGGAGCAATGTATTCCCTCGTCCTATCGCTCTCTTTCTCCCTTCCCCCTCTCTCTCCCTTTCTCACCGTTTTATCCCTCATGGACAAATAACCGAGATGTAACCATTGCACAAGAACCATATACGCTCTAAACCAATTGCGGCGAGATGTGTCTGCGTGCCTGACTATTCACCGACCACAATTACTCGCTTTGGCTACAGTGCCTTGGTGTTTTGCGTGTCTGCCCTTCGTTTTTGGTTCCGTTTGAGGCAATCAACGATCATCGTTGAATAATCAAATCAATCATAACGTCGCTGCGGACAACGAAATAGTATAAATCACTTTTAAAATCGTTGAATACTTTTTCAAAATGACGAACACTATCTGTTTGGGCAAATGCGTGGTTCGAACAAAGTACACAAGTACATTCGAAACTATTCTGTATCAAGTCAAAAACAATTCGAATTGTCAAGCATTTTAGAAAAAGTGAAGAACAATTCACGGGCTTATCTAATTGAACCTTTGAAGGGAATTTTAAAGGACGCAGTGCGAATTCTTGAAGATGTTTTTTGGCTTTCATCGGATTCTCAAAATACAATATTTTATGTAATTTATGTAATGTATGTAATGTATGTAGTCACCGCGAAGGGCGTTTTTCAAACAGCAGTCCGCACAAAACATTGTACCTACCGTTTGTATAAATATTTTTCCAGAAAAAATTCACGAAAATTCCTCTCTTTTTTCGGCCACGAGGTAGGTATAACTCATTGAGTAAATATATTTTCGTATTTGTATTTTCTGGGTTCAAACATATACCCCTAGTGGTTTTTACTGTCGTCGGGAATCCATAAGTGAATATTCATAAGTTAAATATCCATAAGTCCGAATATCCATAATAATAGAATAGAAAATGATAAGTACGAATATCCATAAGTACGAATATCCATAAGTCGAATATCCATACGTATGAATATCCATAACTATGAATATCCATAAGTGAGTATAGAGTAGAAATGAGTTTGTTTGGATTTGCTTTTGGCGCTCATTTCTACTCTATACTCACCCTCTATATTCACTTTTCCTCTACCTCCCGCCATTTCTGGCATGCATTTCTACTCTATACTCACTTATGGATATTCGTACTTATGGATGTTCACTTAGGGATATTGGCACTTATGGATATTTGACTTATGGATATTCGACTTATGCATATTCGTACTTATGGATATTCGGTTATGGAAACTCGATTTATGGATACTCGACTTATGGATATTCTAGCCCAATCGGTGGTTTTAACGTATAACCCTTTCCAATCGAATCCTGTCTGATCACTCCCAACCGTCTTCGAAGTATTGGCCTTCGGCTGATTGTTTGATGCGCCGGCCGGTGCACGGCTAACCGGTCACCCAGAGGGGTATCGGTCATGCACAATGTTGCTTGACTCGAAGGACCATCGGAGCCGAACCACATCCACCCCTCCACCAGTGTTGGTTAATTTAAGTGACTATAAAAAAGAATCATTGTGCAGATCCTGGTTTCGTCGTAGAAAATGAACAGCAAATTTGCCATGGCAGCGTTTGCACGATACACACAGTACGGTGTTGTAAAATGTAATGGGACCAAAGACTGCGATATATATACCTCTCCCTATATATATATATAAATATATATATATATATATATATATATATATATATATATATATTTATAGGGAGAAGAAGAGCGAGAGGGAGAGGCAATTATGAGCGCGCTTGGGAAAGGCTGAATAAGGGAATTGTAATTGCAGTAGTAACGGCGATGTGTAGTCAGACCAGGCCGGAAAACACGTGTGGCTCGCATAACTGACGCTGTAGGCGTGCGGACGTTGGTTTGTGGTTTCGATGTCAACGAGAGAGACGAATTTCATGAATTCCCTCCCTCTCCCTCCGCCACCCGCTCGTCGAGCACGTGTAGGTATGTGCACACATACCATGTAGGTACAAACCGAAATATTCGAGTGTGCCTAACTAAAGGAAAGGGCGTAACTGGTGCCTCTGGAAATTTCGCGCGCTGATACTGTTCGCCGTTCCGTTTCGGAGCAATCGACGACTCCACGTATAGCACACTAAATCCATCCCTCACCCTGTTCTTTCTTCTCCTTGCCCGTGAAACTCGAAGCTCGTTGCGTCCCCCGTACGACCGGTCGCTAATAACGTTTGAGGCCGGGAGAACTCGTACATTACATCCATAATGGCAAACAGAGAACTGATTGCACGCGATCTGAATGCAATCATCACACTGATGTGCCGGGCAATATACGTGATCCGATTTGCAGAGATGCGAAGGAGGAGAGGGTGAGAGGGTGTGTGTGTGTGTGTGTGTGTGAGAGAGAGAGAGAGAGAGAGAGAGAGAGAGAGAGAGAGAGAGAGAGAGAGGCGACGAGCAGAAAAACGTACTTTATATCGAGATCCATGGACTAGTTTACCTCAGTGCAGAGGTAGGGGTTTCGTATATTGAATAGAAACGACTCTTTGATGAATCAGGGAACTTTGAGGTCATATTCAAAGGATCATCCTTCTATGGCAATGAGGTGTACTTCAAGTTGAATGTATAATATTCATGAGCAAATTTCTGGAAAGGAGATACTCGGCGAAGAGGAAAAGAAGGGTGGGCGCTGAAGGAATGACAAATTTCCCATTTCGCTGTGTTGTTTTCAAAAATTGTAATGCCGAGGTGAATTATCACAATTAATAATGCAAGACGATACAGAAAGAATTTGATTTCGTCATTAGTAGATTATTAGTTTGAGGGCAGGAGAGGGGGAGGGTGCTGAAGGAATAGTAAATTCTTTATTTTGCAACGTTATGTTCTAAGATTGTAATATCGAGTCGAGTTATGATGATTAATAATGTACGACGATTCAGCAATAATTTGCCATCGTCAATTTTATATTTTGCAATGTTATTCCCATATTTAAAACTGGCTGTAAAAGGCTGGTTTGATTTAATTCTAGTTGGGTGAGATAAAACTTATGATATAAAGGTAATTTCCCTTGTAAGTTCAGTTTATGTTGTATCACTATGTCTAATGTATATTTCGAGGTGTTGTAAACTCAAGCAAAGTTTGATTTACATTTACCCAATTTATCCAAAACAAAAAATCCCAAGAAGGAACAAAATTATCCGAGGGATCATCATGCCCATACTCCAGGGATCATCTTAAACACCAGATGATCCCTACGTAAGGTTAAAAAAAGGAAATTTTTCAATTGGAACCCCAATAAATTGAATATTTCCAACATCCCAATCGTAAGATAGATAAGTATGCCAGTAGCAAACATTTTCAGATCCTAGTTATATCGAATATCTATAAAATTACGAGCATAATCCCTTAGGGGGATCATTTCCTACACCTTTTCCCTACATGTTAAATTATTGTGACATTTCGATGTGTTTACATTTTTTTCTTAAAACATAAGCACCTTTTACCATCACAATGCTGTTTGCTTGGGCTTGGGTTTGATTGGGAGACTTGTTGATCGAACGCCATAATTCGTGTGATAATCGCGATGCCAGTATCACGTGTGCAAACAATGAAATGGGACACGATACTGAACAAAAGTAAATAAAATAGGTTAAGTAGGGAATAAATGATATTTTATACATTGCCTGAACGTTTTATCCATTTTTTTTTGGGTATTCTCGGATTATACAGATTGCCGGTAACATATATAGGGGAACTCGCGGCAAAACGACTACGCGGGGTAAGATGAATCGTAGGCCTAGCCACTAAACAGTGTGTGCGAGCACAGTGCTCCCTTTGGAGTTTGGCGGGGGTGGGGGTGGGGGGGGGGGAGGCGAATGGTGTGAAAGTATCAATTGTGGCGGAAGGACACGTCTCAACTGAGAAAACAATATGGATTTTTTGTCAAAACGATGTAAATTTTGGTAAAGTTTAACATCGTTTCAATTTATTTGAGTTGCTGATATTGATTAGAGAAAAGTAGGTAGACACAATGAAAGTACTACTTATTAATATAATAAGAACGGTTTGTCAGAAAATTTCAAGGCTATTGCATGATTTTTTGTTAATTCGTTAACTGTCTGATGGGGCAAGATGAATAAAAGCTATCGCCAAGCCGCAATATTTTACAACGTACCACTGTAAACGTTCGAAAGGGTGAAATGAAACTAGTGAAGCATTTGTTTCCTCTTCAACTGGTGTTTCTACAAGGGAAAGAAAAAGAACTAGCAAATGATCAAACTGAAATGGAAGCAAGATTATTCGGACTAATCCTACAGAACTTAGACTTAGGCTTATCAAATTGATGGTATTGAGAATGAAGCCACTTTTATATGTGAAAGATGCCAATAATTCGTATCCCATCATTATTCCAGCACTGGTTCATCTTGCCCCGCGAACGGGGTAAGATGGGAACAATAACGGTTTAATTAAAAATATATACTGTATGGTACAAATCAGGAAGACTGATTTTTTTGCTTCCAAAATTAAAAGATGAATAAATGTGGATTGGTTTAAGAAAAAATTAAATTTAACTGGCTCATATATGCATTATTTTATTTGAACATGACCTTAGTGTTATCATCTTGCCCCGAATTCCCCTATATATAATAAATTGAATATACGTAGAATTATTCGCCATTTGATTTTTCCCCGTAATTACCATAAATGGAAATATACATTGCAAAAAAATTTGAATAAATTGAATCAACAGATAAGAAGTCAAGATTCGTACGTTCCGTAAGTACGCTGAAATAATCTCGAATGAAAAGTTTTTCATTAAAGATATTGCAATTTTTCGAGTTCTCATTCTTTTTTCAGCAGTTACTCGTGTAGTCTTTTCAAATGCAAAAGACAGCCCCAGCATTTTGCTACGTTATTTTTTCTCCTTCCTTTTTTATTATTATTCCATGTCTAAGATTCGCGTGGAAAATATTCGCAATTCGAGAAACGACAGTGTGCGACTAACGGAGCTTTTGTGTACGAGTGGACAAAAGCTCGTGCGCGTCTCCTTGGCTCGTTTTTGCGAATCAACGAGCGTCTTTTAATCCGACTCGTCCCACGTTGGTACACACTGATTGCACGATCCCGCATGATTAGGTGGTTTGGGTTACGAGAGCTTTTGACCTTTCAGAGTATGAAAAGCAGCAAGACAGAGGAGCGTTGAATACGGATGGATATGCTGGGGAGAGTAGAGAAGAGCCGTGGGAATGGGAGAGGGCGGAAGAGGAAGAAAAGTTCTCCTTTGAAATGAGAGAGAAGGAGAGCAAAGTCTCTCCCTCCCTCTCTCTCTCTCTCTCTCTCTCTCTCTCTCTCTCTCTCTCTCTGCCTCTCTCTGTCTCTATCTCTCTCTTGCTCGTTTCGCTTGCAACGCGAGAGACTTCGGCATGTCGTTTCGTATACGGTAGAGCGTAAAACTTCGTACACTCTGTCTCTGTTTAACTTTACGCCGTGTTTTTTTTCATCCCTTCTTTTCCCGTTCTCACCTATATATGGCGTAAACCCTCGGTTGACGTAAATTTCGCGACGAGAACTCTGCGTAGTGGAAAGAGGATTGCGGGAGAGGTTGAGAAAAAGGCAAACGAGAGAAGAGGGACGATATGCGGCAGAGAGCGAGAGCGGGAGAGAGAGAGAGAGAGAGAGAGAGAGCGTCCGCGCGGTGCTGCCGGGGGTAGCAAACGCCAAGGGTGGAACGCTGGGAATGGCTCGTTAGGCATTTACAAATAAATAATTCATCCGCCCCGCTGGCAAAATAAATACATACTTCTCGAAACTTGCCACGACACACTCGGGACTACTTTTTTCGCTATCTATCTTACTCCTGTTTTATTTTATACTACTCCGAGGAACGGAACAAAAAGGGAGAGTACATCGTAGGGTGTCACAGTTTTCGAGCTCAGACACATACGACTGCGCATCAAGGGCCATTTGAGAAAAGGACAGTAAAAAGGAGAGAGTGAGAGCAAGAGAGGGAGAGAGAGAGAGAGGGTGTGTGAAAGAGAGAGAGAGAAAGGACATGTCTGGTAAGAAAAGCCGCATTGATGGGTCTGCTTTGAACAAGACACCGTTTGGGAAACATCCAACTTTCCGGTACGCCCTATCAAGTGCAGTGGATCTTCCTTGGTCCCCATCACTTTTCACACCCTTTCAGCCCTTCACTTATATCGATAAATTTTCACAACTTGCTGTCACATCTCCATAATTAAATTAACCTTCTGAAGTCGCCGTTTGTTTCCTCACGTCAACACCTACCATCATAGAGTTTCCATTTCAATCAACCACCAACTATTCCTCCCTTCTCGTGTCTCTCAATCCATAACCATAATCATATTAATTAGCACCGCTATCTATTAATACTGATTATCATTGATTCCGATTTGGCTCAATAATCGCAATACTTTTGTTGATTAACGGGTTACTAACTTGTGGCCGGAAAAAAGAGGAACTTTCGTGAGGTTTTTCTGGAAAAAAGTGTGCAGGTTTGAATGTTTTCCTTTTTTTTTTATTAAAGAGTATCGTTGAAGTACCGCTTCCAATTTTTCGATTAAAAAATATCTATACCTGTGGTATTTGCAATGGTTTGTGCAGACCTGTTTGATATGTTTTGATATGTGAAAGAACCTTGTAAAATTTGAAGTTGCTCAATGAAGTGATTTTTGAAATATCGTGGTCACCGATTTTGTAAAAGTCATTTTAAGGAAAACGCTTTCAAGGTTCGCTACCTTCAACGCTACCGTCAACTTACTTATAAACGCCCAAGACTTCCTCAATTTCAAACGGATCAACTTGAAATTTCCAGAGCACATTTTGAGATGTATATTTCGATAATCCGAACGCGATATTAAAAAAAAAACAACTACGTGTAAGCCTGATTACACAACCTGATTATAAATTAAAATAAACATTTACACAAAATTTACAATTGACCCAAGTTTGCATTCCATTCGGATCAACCTAACCTCAAATTGTCGTGCATATTCCTATCTCTTTTCATTACCAATATTGTAAATTTAAAAAATGAAAAGTATTGTACAAAATTTTGTGTTTTTTTTGTTGTTTTCTCGCAATTCTACGGCGGATTCTACATTTTTCCATTGTGCCCCGGTCATCCCCCGTGCTTTTTTCCGTCAAGCCCTCCTCCCTCTCGGAGCCTGGCGAAGCGCGAAAGGCATCCTACGGCATTGGAGGTTTCACGCCCGAAGATATGAACTCCTCGCGCCAGCAGCATGGAATCCCTACAGGAATTCCTCTTGGAATCTTGGATGTGAAACTATAGATGGACGGACAGGCGGAGAGAGAGAGAGAGAGAGAGAGAGAGAGAGAGAGAGAGAGAGAGAGAGAGAGAGAGAGGGAGAGAGAGGAGATAATAGAAGATACTACCCGTTGCTTGCCCCAACTATATATTCACACACACATATATATACATATATTTATCTAGGTCGTTTTTATTCTCGTGTCTCAAACAGCCGGAGGATCGTTCCGCTTTAAAACGGGAAATCCCCGACAAAACGGTCGGATACGTCCCCATGGTAATGGGCTCACTTTGTACGGACTGATAGATACTTCCGGTTGGTTGGTACCCGACGGTTTTCCTACATTGAGGGACAAAGGAGCTTGCGGTACTTCCCTGTCTGTCTCTCTCTCTCTCTCTCTCTCTCTTTCTCTCTTTCTCTCTCTCTCTCTCTGATTATGTTACCTATCCGTATATACAGCAAGGGTTGCCCTTGTCCAGAGGACCTTCAGGTCAGCCCACACGAAAATCTTATGGTCGTTTCAATGTGCCATTTCGAGAGAAGATTGCGTCGCGAGATAAGGACAGCTACGTGGTCTATTAAAGCCATCCCCATCGAAATGAAGGAGGGGGTGGGGGGTAGTGCAAATGAAGTGCGATAATTTGAGGACCGGTGGATGCATTTATGCATAAGCAGTAATTGAACATGGCGGTTTTTGCGGTACATTGTGATGCTGCCGGACTCGAAGGACTCGACAGAGGGAAAAAATGTAAAATTAAAAGTAAAAACAGAAGCGCTATTTGTAATGAAATTCGTGTCTTGGCTGTGGACTGTCGTTGCTTCTTTCTAACGTGCAGTATCTCACAGAAAGGATCAGCGAGCACATAAAGGGAAAAGAGTCACGTTAATACACAATTCGCCGGAGGGAAATATTTCAAGCGTGTAACGAGAGCGAGGGTAATATTGTGTCCAGATATATTAGCACGATTTCATTAAAGACAGGGTTGTTGCGAGGCAGCAAGCGCGGCTTGGGAAACTCTACGGATGAACTGCGAGAAAGACCGCGGCTCAGATAGAGAGAGAGATAGAGAGAGAGAGAGAGAGGGTGATGTAGCCAACTTCCAAGTTATTTCGACGAAATTGATTTCCACCTCGTCTGGCATGTGAAACTTCCAACCAACAGATCATTTCTCTACTCTATGTATCTATACCTGTATATTATGTGGACTTTTTGCTATACATACACTTACATGTTTCTCTCTGTATACACATCGAAAAAGGATATCTTCAACGCGCTATTTCTATATAATGTTGGCTTTCAGCACAACTGACAACTTTGACGATGATGCTGAATTTTTTTCAGATGAATCTCCATTTTTGGAATCACAACAATTTTTGTAATTATCTTTGTATTAACCTCTTGCATCAATCTAAGTGTGATTTTCAAGACGTTGGGATGCGAGGGAGAATGGGTTCAGGGTAATGCACCATTCTGATTTAAAAAACATCCTGAAATCATTCCGAAAAGATATCATTACAAAAATGATATTTTGCCATTTTTTTTGGTTTGTCTCCTTGTCTTTTTAAGATAATTCTGACGAAAAAATGCATTTATGTTCTTTTTTTATTTACTTTGGGAAACCGTCGAAGGTTATTAAATATACAATATATATATATATATATATATATATATATATATATATATATATATAGTATTCATATAATATTATTATTTTATAATAATTAATATATAAGATAATAATAATTATTATAATTATTATACAATCATAATCATTAATCTCCACTATCGTTATTACAAAGTCACTTTAAGTCACCCTAGGTCAGTCTGACAAACGTTAACGAAAGATTCCGAACGTTCTTGTCGTGTCGCTTGTTTCTTGACAAATTGCCATGATAATAGACAGAGTACGTCTGATAGCGCGTTAATTGACATCGCGAATCGAAGAACCATTGGCTTTGGGCCAATGGTCCGTCACGTCCATCAAAATCCCTTCATATATTCCGCCCCTCCTTCTTAACAGTTCCTTTATTTCCCATCGGCAATTCCGAGAACAAATGGACCCAGGTGTTTGCAAATATCACTTGATCTACGACCTCATCGAATATCTGGACAATCAAGCACATTATAAAAACGCCCTATTATCGACGCGCGAAATACAAAGCGAATGAGCAATGCATTTCGAAATCCTGGCTGATTTGTTTACGAGAATGCGACGAAACGCTGAAACAAGCAGAAGTTGGAGAGGATTGTTCAATGTGGTATTTTTGAGTATTTATTTTTTTCAATGCCATTTTTTGGTACCATCTTTTGAGCGCCATTTTTTGGGGCTGTCTTCTGAATGCCATTTTTCGGTGGCATCTTCCGGATACTATTATTTGGTGCTATCGTCTGGATGCTTTTTTTTGTCCCATCTCCCGGGAGCCATTTTTAGGTGCTGTCTTCCGCATGTCATTTGACGGTGGCATCTTCTGCGTCGTTTTTCTCCGTCCCATCTTTCGGATGCCCTTTTTTTGGTACCATCCACCGTATGCCATTTTCTGATGCCATTTTTTGGTGCCATCTTGCGAATGCTGTTTTTTGGGCTATCATC
Organism: Ophion costatus; assembly: GCA_951751655.1. NCBI lineage: Eukaryota > Metazoa > Arthropoda > Insecta > Hymenoptera > Ichneumonidae > Ophion > Ophion costatus. Next base: position 31,283,027 of record OX632364.1, on the reverse strand, counting down.
TGAATGCCATTTTTTGTGTCATCTTTCGGCTGTCATTTTTTGGTGCCATCTGCCGGATGCCATTTTCCGAATGCCATTTTTTAGTGCCATCTTCCGGGTGCTATTTTTTGGTGCCATCTTCTGAATGTCATCCAGGATACATCGTTTTTCAAAATCCAATGAAATGCTTGAAATAGCAAAAGTTTTCGAAAATTGTTCGAGGCGATATTTTTCAGGGTCCCTTTTATTTCGATGCCATTTTTTTGTGCCATCTTCTTCGTCCATCGAGTCCATCGTATAGGCGAAATAAAATTCATGAATACTAGAGCTCGCGCGTCCAAATTATTTTACAATTTCCGAATTTCTGGCAAATCGTTTTTCGACTCATAAAAATTTGTAATTACGCGCAAACTTTTTAGATTGATCGGCTAAATTTTTCCATATTTTTCGCGCTCCTGATTTTCGCATGAGAATTATTATTATTGTTCTTTCGCAATTTCTTCGGCCCATTTTACCCGCCTCGTTCGAACATTATATAACGAAGAGCACATGCACTCTGGCAAACGAGACTTTTCTTATTCACACTGACGGGAACGCACACACATCTATGTACAAAGTTCTATTACGAAACATATGCTACGTACGTATACCTATATAATTATATATAGGGGTACGTGTACATACACAGGAAGATGTACGTAGGGACGCGAGGATAAGGGAAGATCTTTGCCCACCGTGCATTCCCTTCTCAACTCTATGAGTATAAATTCGTGTTTTACTCCCCTGCCGAAGGCGTTTCCTTCTCCTCCTTGCGATCTCATCCTGTATCTCATCTCATTTTTTGTCCTCGTAGTCGTGACTGTGAGACACGAGCACGTGTGTGGCTACATACGTGACGGAAAAAAGAAAGATACGGGGCATTACGTATACGGTCTACCCAAGAGTTTCAGCAACATCCTCATTGACGGTTCCATACAAGCATCATCTAGGCTGCATTGGACCAGATATTTTTCTAAAAAGGGCCCGATTGAATTCGAATTGTTGTTCCTTGGCTACTTCCTTGCTAATAGAATAGCTAGAACTCGCTAATACTCCTTTTTTATCAATAATCATTGAACGTAGTAAAAAAGTGTATTCCAACATTTCTCCAGTGTCTGGCATTTTTTTTTTATAAAAAGCTCTATTCATTTACACGAGGGCACAGGGCAACTGCAGAAAACCCGCGCCGATAAAGGCGCTTACATTTGACCGATATTCAATTGCGTTCATAGGAAACAATTGAATTCGCCACTCGTACGTTGGCGCGCAAGTCATGAGCGGTCACCCGTCCAAGTACTGGCCCGGCTAAAGCTGCTTGACGCGAAAGATCACGGTGCCTCCACGTTTCTATCCGAGAGAAAGTAGGCTCTCCACTCACAGCGTAACCACTATTTTCCGAGCTTTGTTTTTCCTCCCTACTCTTCCATCCCTTACCGTTTCCTCTGTTTGCGGAAGCTCCCTAGCCAATGTCTGGAACGGCGAAAGGCTCGTGATATCGTCTGCACTTTCGCGAAATAGTTTCCCTCGCCATTCTCCCTTCGAGAACCTTCCTCTTCTTTCGCCCCTCTACAGAGCGGCGGTCTCATACTTTTGCCGCATGAGCGTTATGTGCTCCCGCCGCGCGTCTCGCTATATCGTGCGCCATATATCGCGCCTCACCTGATGCAGCGAGGGTGCGAGAGCGCCGCAGCTTCGTGAGTATATACTCGGGCTCTAACGCTGAGCAAGGGGGATGAAAGTTATGCTCGCAACCTCGTGAAGCATTGTGTACCGATGTGGGGAGAAAAAGTGCAGGGGTGCGAGGAAAAGAGACGAAGAAAGGGAGAGGGAGGGGGGGGGGGGGGTTTGGAGAGAGAGAGAGAGGGAGTAAGGAGAGAATGGGGAGGAAGATGTAGTTTATCCCCTCGTAAAATTTATATTACTCAGCCACGTGTCGGCCTATATAAATAAACAAATAAAAAAGTATGTGTATTTATATACAGGGTGGTTCACGAGCAATAGGGCTCCTGAGGGTTTGGTGAGTTGGTAAAGTGCGACTCAAATGCTCTTTTTCGAAATGGCGCGCGACAAACGTTGGCCGGAATATTCGCGTTTAAAGTCCGATGTTGACAAGGAATATCACTTAAGGGGGGAGAGACCTTTAGACGAGGAAAAAATTTGCTGTTTTTAAGAATTTTTTTTGTAGGAAACATTTCTCCGTCATTTTGGAGACTTAGGGTATGTTTTGTTACTATTTTTGGCTATTACATCGCCTTTTTGTTTATTTATTAATCTTTAAAAATAGTGAAGGTATGGCTCGGTTCTCTGAACAGCCTTTTCAAAACTGGCATGACGTATAGCTAAATAACTTATCCACCGATTCTAACGAAATTTCGCATAAATCTTCTTAACCTTATTGTCTGAAAGATGACTAAATGTTTTTTTAAATAAAAAAAGTTTTTTTTTCATTGCAAATTCGAGCCATCTTTTTTTGGAAAATTCAATCTTTTGTTTTACAGCTCACCGTGTCATCAATTTTCAACATTTCTCACTTTTTCTTGGTTCATATTTTGCTTATGAGTGTTAATGAGAGAAAAACCTTCATTGGGTTTCTTTGCAGATTAATCGTGCCGGCGATACGTGTCACGCCGTTTGACAACATCCGCTGTGACCTGTTTAGAAGACGGTGCCATATCCCAAAATAAAATAATGAACATTAGCAATTTTTTCTCGTATAGAGGTATCTCTCCCCTTAAGTGTCAACCTTGGATTTTGTCGAAACTCATATGTGATATGTGATAAATAATTGAAAGCTATTGGACACGTATTTTTTTATCCGCGGGAAAAAGGTATTCAGGGGGGGGGGAAACCACCCCTCAAAGGAAGGCACGTTGAGGATTAATTTTGCAGTTTCACCCACAAGCAGTCTACCTATCTGAATGAAACAAGGACCAAAATTCTTCCAATGTAAAGCGATGAAAAAACCCTTATAGAAGTAGTGAAAAAATAAAATAAACTAAGGGGTGCCACACCTTTCATCAAACGAAAAATCGCATTCCATCAGGTCCCACTTGGACGATCGAGATGAGACCGAAGTGCCGGGACATACCGGAATCGTTTATTTCCACGTACCAACGGTTCAGGAAAAAAGCTTCGGCCGTTTTCACGTCAATTTCGCTCAAACGGACAGACAGACAAAAAATTATGGATATCGTCGCAGCATTGTATTCCAAGCGTGCCAGCTTAAAGGAGGACACCACTGTGGCGGCCCGAAAAAGGTAGTTATTTTCGTTTTTTTTGTCTACTAGATTATTTCCGTGGAGTTTGGAAAAAAGGGACGTTATTGACTAGGAACATCTTGAACTTATGTCGAGTAAATGTTTATTTATAAAAATACAAAATTAACAACGTTATCGAGGTATAATAGAGTCTCTGTATAAAAAATGTGTTCCAATGGCAGGATCGATAACTTGACAATGGATGGTCCGAAGAATAAATATATAAAAGTTTCATAATCTATATAAATGCAGTTCTCGTTGTACGTATCCGTTTTTTTCGAGAAAAAATCCACAAAATGGCGAGTGTTGAAAAAAAGTGTAAGCTTGGCGAAATGTTTACTTATATTCGGGGGCTCATTGAAAAAAACGACTACTTACAACGGTAACAAATACCCGTGTGGAGAACGTAACTCATCACCGCCTAGCCACAAGCCAGTAAAGTTATGCTTCGGATCGCTATCGATTAATCTAATTGAACACTACCGGCTAATCGGAACCTCTGGGTGATGAGTCGTGACGTTGTCCACTGAGCCAGTTCTATTAGTTGAATTTCTTTAAATTCGTATCGTCTACTTATGTTACACTACACAAAGATGGATGATTGAAAAATAGGTGGATTAACAAATGTAAATAATATTATCGGATCAGTCACTAAATTTCGTTAGCATTAAGAATGGTAATCGCATACAATCACATAACGTCAAATTATATTTGCCCGATAATTTATTCTGGGTAATGCGGCCGCAGTTGGCTAGGTCATTGCGAGATACCGACTTGAACACTTTTTTTTCACTTGCAGCGCCATCTGAAACTCAAGTCGGCTAGCCAACCATGAGTCATTGGCTCGATGGAACTACACGTAGTCACATAACCCCACTTTGTCATTTGTTACACAAATCGGCTGGGCACCGAATAGCCAAGGGATGTATGGCCAAAGCTAGCTAGTGTCATTGCGAGATAACCACCTGAGAGTTTTTTTCGTTTGCAACGCCATCTGAAACTCAAGTTGGCTAGCCAGCCATGAGTCATTCGCTCGATGGAACTATACGTACCCATGTGCGGGTCTACGACGTTCCGAGTACGGCCGACGTTTGGCTGTATCATGGCAACACGTCGGCTGCCAACGGTCGACGGCCTATGATGAGCCAGCGTTGGCGAAACGTACTAGCCATGGTTGGCTATCAGGCGGCGATGGCTCGGCAGTCGACGATCGAAAGGCGACTATGGCGCAGAGTTGCCGAAACCGTTATTCGATCGTCGCTCCGACGGTACGCTTGATAGTTGGCGCAACGCTGGTCACCACGGTTCATCCGACGCTGGCTAGTCGTCGCCCGGCTGTAGTTGGCCATGTGTGCAGACCCAGAATACAGCCAACCCTTGGCAGTAAGACGGCGTCGAATAAACAGCCGACGGTCGGGACGCGACTATGGCTTAGAGTTGGCGAAAGTGTTGTTCGAACGTCGCGCCGACGTTACGATCAGTACTTCGCGCAACGTTGGCTGCCACGTTTAATCCGACACTGGGTAATCGTCGCACGGGTGTAGGTGACCATTTTTTGTAGACCTAGAGCTCGACCGATGCTTGACCGTAAACAAAGTAAGGTAGACCGTTGGTACCCGACCTCCACCGTTCGAATTTTCTTTTGAGCTTGCCTGAACAGTATTGTGTAGCGCGCAACCTAAACGGTGTGGATATTCCACAGTGGAATTAATTTAACCAACGGCGGATAAAAATATGTCTTCGTATAATCGCGTAAAAAAGTTTCGTCGTCTCCATAAAGAGGAAAACGAAGTTAACGCTTCTGCCCACCAATCAACTTCTAACAGCTACACGGAGAGAATTTTTAAGTAATTTTTACTGCGAAATCACAGTAACTCGGTGCTGAATGTGCAATTCTTCAGGTTTTTAGGAAATAAATTATAAATTTTCATGGAAATGGATCAAAATTTACTTTTGCGTAACAGAAATTTAAAATATTTTCCAGAATGTTTACTGAAATTAATAGTAAAATTTCATGAAACGTAAAGATTACGACAATAAGTTAAAAAAGTGCTAATATAAATGAAATTTTTCAGTGGAACATTGAGAAATTTTCGTGTTTTCCATAAAAATTTAAAAAAGGAAGCCGAAATTTTCCGTGCGTCCACCGGAATTTTACGTTCTTTATAGTAAAATCAGTTAGGGCTACGTCGCCTGACCGTACGCGTGAGCTCTGTGTGCGAGCGTGCGTATACGTGAACGCAAGCTGTGAGAGTGGGCTTATGTATGACGCAGTATGACGAGTACGAACGACGCCGACCCGCGTTGCTTAGCAACAGCGGTACCGCGCATGCGCATTATAGTACGAAACATGGGCCAAGAAAGCCTCGTGGTCTCGTGCAGTCTAACGTGTTCTACGCAGTTGTACGCAAGAAAACAAAGAAACGTGAAAAGAAACTTCGATAAAGGACGTCTACAATGGTACGGAAAGATGATATGCTAAAATAAGTAGCAATCAAGAACACAAATGTTCAGAAATACAGTATATAGAGTATTTATTTAATCATAGGGAATTCATTTTTCGCTAGGGATTTTAGAAATTTCAAGTTTGTCCAGGTTATTTTTACTGTAGAAACTTGGAAGTTTTGAGGCAGCCCATTATTAAAATTCTACGCGAGAATGTGTCAGAATTTTTACTGAAAGAAATGTAAAAAATTATGCTACTTGCTTAAATTTTTACATGAATGGAAGCAAAATATTAAAAGCTAGTGTCAATATTTGACTATGTGCACATTTGTCACCGGTTTCAAATTTTTAATGTAATTTTTAGGGAGATTTCACCGTAAAAAATACTTAAAAATTCTCTCCGTGTATGTTTCGGGAGCAGACACGATTGATAGTTCCTTTGGGCCTTCTTCACATTTTTGTTACCATTCTAGCGTTTATAACGTTGTAGGACTGAATATATTAATAACGTTGTAAGACTGAATATATTTATGAAGTTGTAAGAATGAATATATTTATGAAGTTGTAAGACTGAATATATTGATGAAGTTATAAGACTGAATATATTTATAACCTAAGCCAGACATCAACACGTCAATCACTGACAATAAATTTCTATTAATGCTATGTCTTTTTTCTTTTAAATAGTCAATCTGCTATTCCTTTAAACACCCTCTCGTAAATGTAGTGCCATCGTCGCAAACGACGTAGGGTCGATTGCGCAAACGACGTAGGTTCGATGCCCCAATGGATGTAGGGTCGACGCGGTGATCGACGTAGGATCGATACCGCAGTCAGCGCAGGGCCGACGCAACAATCGGCTTAGGGCCGACGTTGCAATCGACGAAGGGCCAACATCGATTAAATATTGTGGCGCAACGTTTGGGACGATCGTCGGGCCGACGTTATCATTTGGACGTTTATTGGACCCCAAAACGACGTTGGCGAACAGAGTCGGGCCGACGTCCTAACGCCGGCAAGCGTCGTTGCGCCAACGTAGGCGCAACTTTAAAATCCTACCTGGGTAGTCACATAACCTCACTTTGTCGTTCGTAACCGTAGGTGATTAGTTCAGCACGGCCTAGTTACTAGATGGCATTCTGAATGTAACGTAGCGACATCTCTAGTGACAATCGATCGGACAAGCAACTGACAAGGGCTGGGTAACCAAGCATTCAGAATGCGACTAACTCATAACCAAGTAGCCATTAGCCAGTTCGTATGGGCTCAATGGGGCGAGCCACTTGCTAGGTCGTAACTCAGACAGGCTACCGCAATTTTTACACCGGTTGAATTGCACACACTTTTTTAAATTGACAATATGATAATCATAGCTAGAGTTATGATTCTGACCAGGTCGAAAAAATCGTTGCGAGAAAAACGCGATTGAAAGTTTTACTATACGTAAATGTTGTGCGAACTGCTCTCACTAATTCGTATGTAACTTGACCAATTTTTAATATTATAAATTAAAATTCTTTTGCACATATTCTTAAATATGTGTACTTTGAGAAAATGCAAAAAAAATGTTTTTTTTTGCTCACTAAAGAAGTGGCCCGTCTTAAGGACTCTGTACAAGCTTTCAATTTAAATAATACGCATTTTTAATGCATAATTTCATAGCCTAGTGTCTTAATTTTAATTAGAAATAAGAATTTGGTACAAATTAAAAAAATTAATCGAATAATGACGATTTTTTGTGAAGGGTCAGATGGCAGACCCCCTGCCCCCTGTGATTTATACTTTTTTGTTGTCGGTTTTTCTCGAAACTACATTTTACGAATACATAAGTCGTATCTTAAAATCGACTCGTCCGGTTCGCTTCAAATCCGGACATAGTTTATATCGCATGACCCGACGATTTTTATGTTTATCCATTTGATGATAACAAATGATCACAGTTGTTTTTTTCTTAATCGAAAATCGAACTTTGAGCGACAGCTAGTCATTATAGTAATTTTCAAAATTTCAAGAAAGTATCCGGTCACATGAAAGTTTGATTACTATACAATATTATATTCTAATACTAAAAGTACATTTTTTATTTTTCCTTTCAGATCACCCTCGTTGTTAAAACCGCGTCCACCGATTGGCCAATCAGCAACGGCGGCACATTGTTCAAAAAACTTCAATTTCATTGTTTATTGATATTTTTCAATAAAAAAAACTCAAACTGGCCAAGACTACGTATCAACGGTGCGTAAAATACCAACCTCGTCATTCCGATTCTTTCATCAGAAAAAAATATACAAAATCGACTTGTTTTTTGAGCATCAAGTCCAAAATCCCCTCAATACCAGCTTTAAGAAACGAATCTACCTTCTGACTCTACAATTACATGCTACCGAGGTGACAAGTACATTACAACCATTTCAATAGTTCTAATAAATAATACAATAAATTATATATAGGGTGTTTGGCACATGGACTGACACATTTTTTGGGAAATTGGGGGGGGCGGGGGGTTGGTAAATGGCCCCCATTTGCCAACTTTTTCACCCTCAGACCCTATGTCCTAAGTGTCATAGTCATTGAGCTATGCTTTTTTTTAACTACCTCAATCCTCGCCTTCAAGTCGTCATAAATTTTGTGTTTGTGGTTGTAATAGCACAAAATAACTGTAATAGCACAGAATAAAAATAATTGTTATACTCTGCAATGTATGTTTATTATAAATAAATCATTATTTGATACAATTGGTTTTAAGAAAGAGACTCTTGAGCTTCCAGTTTCACAAATGTGTGAATGTATGAAAAATTTCTACTCCTAAATTCATTAAAAAATAACTTATTCTCTTTATTTTGACCACATCATTAATGATTTCTATGACATGTAGCATACCGTTGGAAAGAGTACAAACTAGAGAACTTTTTAAAACAAAGCTAAGTTGAACATTTTTATAGCTAATTTTGAAACTTGACATTTTTCATCCATTTAAGCATTTTCAAGACTTTGGGAGCTCATGAGTTATTATCTTGGAACCAATTATATCAAATAATAATTTATTTATAATAAACATACATTGCAAAATACAACCAAAGTTATATCGTGCTATTATAACCACAAAAAAAAGTTATGACGATTTAGAGACGAAGTTTCTGGTAATAAAAAAAAACGAAAAAAATAATATCTTAATTACCGTGAGACTTAGGACACAGGGTCTAAGGGTGAAAAAAGTAGCAAATGCACCCCCCCTCCCGTCCCACTTCCCCAAAAAATGGCGATGCCCCATGTGCCAAACACCCTATATATATAATCATATATAAATAAATATTATACATAATATTTCATATTATATTATATAATATCAAATAATATTATATTATATTTAATATTATAAATAGTACATATTGTAATATGATATTATATATAATATATTGTATTATATATATATTATACTCATATTTAATAAGAAAATTCGAAAAAATGATATATTCGTACAACTAAATCGGAACATAGTTGATTCAAGCTCAAATACGCCAAAGGTAAATTAGTCGTGTGAAATGAGTCATTTTCCTGAGTGCGTGGAACAAAAGTATCAACTTCGTAAACGCGCTGGGAAGACTCGAGGTACAGTCCAGTGGCTAATAAGCCAACGCTCACCGCGATCCCACAAAGTTACGAAACTCGAGTGCCATAGCTCGGCTATCATTGCGGTATACGTGGGCACCGAAACGCACAGCAAGCCCGAGGCGAACGGGACTCAAAATTCGATTCTCGGAGTGCATCGGACGAGTCACTTTTCCGTTGGTCGAGCCAAGTCCAATGGGAGTGCAGCGCGACGGAAATGTGTTGCGGTCGGGGTGGAAAAAGCGGAAGAGCAAAACAACCACTCCCGTGCAGTACCGAAAGAGCTGATCTCTCTCGGAAAATCCGGGCACGTTCATGCACGGATTTGAAATCCGGTTTATCGGGACGATGTCCCCGCGAGCGCTAGACCAACGATGCCGGCAACGAGGACAAGAACTTTTCCAGCCCTCTACCGCTTGCACCGCTATTCCTTTTCTCTCGTACATCCTTTCCCATCCCTCGTCACTTTTGTTTCGCGAAAGTACGCGTCACGTACGAGCGCGAATTCCGTCGTCCCCCTTTTTTTTTCTTGAATTTTTCTCACTCTCTCTATCTTCTTTCGCAGCCCCTTCCGCTCCCAATCTTATTTCGTGATTGTTGGTCCCTGCACACTGTATACTATATATATATATAGATATATATATATATATATATTTGAGGTATTCCACGTCAATCCGGTGGACTTTTTCCCTGACCCCCGCCAATTCGATTAATTTTTTTACATCTGATTCCATTGACTCTAAAAGACACCCTGCATTTATTTTACATTTTTCGAAACAAATCTTAGTAAAAAAAAAATTTCGGAAAAACGCCCCGATTTAAAAATCTGAAAAATTTCCCAAAAATGCATGATTATACCTGAAAATTTTCAAGCTATCACCCGCAGTGGAAGTATGATTTTTTCTGTGCTGAAGACGACTTCAATTGAAATTAATACCAGAACTTTTGAACTGCTAACGAAAAAATCATACTTCCACTGCGGGTGATAGCTTGAAAATTTTTACATATAATCACGCATTTTTGGGAACGTTTTCAGATTTTTTAATCGGAGCGTTTGTATTCGGAGCAAAAAAATTTTTTTGACTAAGGGTTGTTTCGAATAATGTATAAAAAAATTCAGGGTGTCTTTTAAAGTTAATGGAATCAGATTTTAAAGAAATCGAATTGGTGGGGGCCAGGGAAAAAGCCCACGAGAAAAAAGCATTTTCTAATTTTTTTCACGTGGAATACCTCATATATATATATATTCGGCACGATAGAGTCTAGCTGCTTTTGGAGGCTTACTGTCAAAAAGCATGCACTTTTCAACGCGAAGATATTTTCGCTAGCTCTCCAATGTACGCCGTCTTCGGCTGTGACGGCGTCACGTTCAACCGTCCGTATGGACTTCAAACACGAGGCTTGCCAGATTTGCAACCGCGTTCAAGGAGTTTGGCTCGTGTATGGTATGTGTGTATAGGACGGCCCGAGCAGTAACGACGAAATGGAACATCCACATCAACGTGTATACTCTACGATCTTTTTTAGTTTTCGAAAAAAAGCATTTTCTAATTTTTTCTCGACTCTTCCTGTAGTGTAGGTTTTCAATATTTTTTTTGCTATTTCGTGTATGTACTTTTTTATTCGAAGTTTTGAAAAGGAATTGGAAGTTTTTGAGACTAGTATCAGCATATTTTAAATCGTCCGAACATTAGTGACTGATCCTTTCAAAGCTATTCTTCTAAAGTTCGAACATATTGGAAGACGTTTACGTTAGGGTTCAGTTGATCATTTATTTGTTGCTTAAGGCGGGACACCACTGTGATGGGTGAAAAAATTGATTTTTTTGCAGTTTTTGAAAGTAAACGTTTTCGAGAATGCGTGCAAAAAAAATTCGAGTTAATATATGGAAGATTGACCAAGTTGCAGACTTTTCTCGCCCTGGCCGGAATCATAACTCTAGATAGAATTGTGCGTTATTTAATTTTTTTAAATCCGAAAGTTCCGTAATCGCAGTAGCTATCGTTGTACGTAGCCGTTTTTTACTTCTTGAAATTTAGTATTTAAGAAGCCCCCGAATGTAAGTAAAAAATTCGCCAAATTGACACTTTTCTTTCACACCCGCCGTGCTGCGATTCTTTTTTTTTTCGCAAAGCGGCTACGTACATCGACAACTACATTTATATAGATTATAAAACATTTTTATTTTAATTTGTCAGATCAACCATTGTCAAGTTTTCGATCCAGCCGTTGGATCACATTTTTTATACAGAGGCTCTATTATACCTCAATATCGTCAATTAAACAAGTTTTTTCCTAAAACATTACACGAAATAAGTTCAATGTATGCTCAATAATATACCTTTATTTCCCAAATCCCAAATAAATATTCTAGTAGTAGTACTTTTTTCTTTTTTGTGTATGTACTTTCTTCTTGGAAGTTTTTAAAGCAATAGGGAGTCATTCAGACTAGTTTTAGTATTTTTTTTTCATTAGATTTAATAGATTTAAGTGGAAAATAAAAAAGTTTTTTTTCCCTGAAAAGTCAAATAAGATCGGGAAACATACATGGAGAGGATTCGGATAGGATATTAATACGAGACATCTAGATTTTCTTTTTGGACGTCACCTCTCGTGCCACCCCGTATATATATGCTGAGTGTTCGGTTATGAATGAATAATCCTGCATATGTCGATAGGTCATAGGATCGTGTCCTACTGTATGATGAACTTTCAGTTTAGTAAAAGTCCCACGGCTTCCGAGATAAAAATCATCTACTTTTGGTTTTTCGCAAGCCATTTCTGCAAATCATAACTTTTTTTTACTAGGTTTTCAAAAAAACACTCTTGGTCGTTTGTTTTATCTAGAAAATTCTTCTTTTTAACCTTGAATTTCCAGGAAACTTTATGAAAAAAGATCTTATGCTGAATTTTCATACAAACCAATTCGAACATCTGACTTTGATAGCCTGCGGCGTAAAAAAATGTACTACGCATATCGTGCCCATTACGTTAAAAAGTTGCTTGGTTATTGTCGATTCATATCATTCGTAGAAATGGTATTCGAAAAACCAAAAGCAGATGATTTAAAAAAATAATATAAAGCACAAAATCTCGAAAACAGTGGGACTTTTATTAAACTGAAATTGCAGCATATAGTAGGTCATTATCTGACCTATCGACAGTTGCAGGATTATCCATTCATAACAGGACACACTGTGCGTGTATATATATATATATATATATATATACACACACACACATACACATACTGGTTGAAGAAGGTGGCCGAAAAAAGTGCATTGTACATCTATAACATGTATCTACGTATATGAGCCGAGGCAGAAGCACTCCCGACGGTACATCCAGAGACGTATGCAGCAGCCTTTTTCGTGTCTTCCTCTTCGGAACCCCCGCCCCCTACGGCCCCTCGCAACCGTCGTTCTTTCTCCCGAGTGCACCACTAAAACGTAACCACTGTCGCACTTCTATTTTTCGTCATCCTTCTTTCATACCTTCTCTCACACCTCTACCGCACCAAGGCCAGTCCCAGGTGCACCGGAATGAGTGTTCGGTCTTTTTTTTAGTCTCTCGTGGCGTAGTGGATGTAGTAGAATGCGACACGACGAGAAAGAGTATATTGGCGCGTTTCGCATCACCGTCCCGGGAAAAAGGTATGCAGCGGATACGTTGGAACACTTTTCAGTCTTTGGGGTGTCCAATGCGACGAGGAAAGTTCTCTTCTTAGGGTTCCGTACCCAAAGGGCAAAACCAAGCCCTATTGCTGCCATTCTGTCGTGTGTCCGTCAGTATGTCACGTGTCTTTAGCTCGTAAACGGAATGAGTTGCAGACCAGCAATTTGGATATTTTGTGTAGAATGTTGACCCAATATTGGATATCGAATTGCAGATTCCATTAAATTATTTTTCATGCGGGTCAATTAAATGATTAATTCACTCATTATTCAATTAATTATTATTAATAAGTCTCACCCTCGCATGTGGGATGTCATTGTTTAAAGCGCATTGAGTAGGGTACAAATATATTTTTCATTCTTTTTTACCTTCGAAAATACAAAAAAATAGAGGGCTGTCAAATTAGTCAGTTTTAGACCATTTTTGTTACGGGGTTTATCTCAAACACTAAACTAGTGAGAAATTTGGAATTTCTGTATATTATGTACCATAGACTGTATTTAAACAACAAATACTGAAAAGGCTGATTCATAGTGTAGTATATATAATAATTTATTGTATACATAATACAATAAATTTATTATGAAAACGTATGAAATTATTGTTATGTAAATATTTACAGTACCAAATGACTTATTGTTGGAGGCTGTGCCAGTCAAGCACGAGAGATTGACGTCACGGAAGAAACGAGATTGCAAATTTTAAAAAGACTGTAGATCGTTTATTCGTTTATTAATTTTTCTTCGCCTCCTTTCTTCTGCGAAAAATGTGACAATATTGGCAATTGGCTGGTACCAACTCGAAAAAGTGTCATTTGGTATTGTAAATATTTGAATAATAATAATTTTATATATTTTCATTATTAGCTTACAGCAGGAGTATACAAAGATTTCTTTAGCTATCATGACTCCATATGGCTTCAGTTTAGTGCTACCTAAGAATTAAGACAGAAAAAATGCATTACCTAATCAAATATCTACGTTAAAAAAAATAATTGGTCATATGTACGGAACCCTAATAGAGCGAAGCCCGGCTCGCACTTGACCTTGATATCACGATGCTTCTCGTGCTCGCACGTTGATTGATGATGTGAAGTAATTCGTGTTGTGAATACGCAGTCATAAATATCAGTAAATCTACAATTGTAGTCTAGAAATTTTTTTCTCGCAAAGAGTGAACATTTTTATTATACTGGATACATTTTAACTGGTTATATTTAGCTCGTGGCCGGAGAAAAGCGAAATTTTCGTGATTTTTTTTCTGGAAAAACATGTGCAGCTTTGTGAATTTTTTATTTCAACAAAGAGTATGATTTTGAGTATCTTTTACAATTTTTGTATCGAAAACTATTTACAAATGTGGTAGATATACAATGGTTTTTGTAGACCGCTGTCTAAAAAACATCCTCCGAGGGGACCACTGCTGCTCGGAAATAAATAATCTGAAATAGAAAATCAAACACATTTAGTTATGGCATGTAATTATCTAGTGCTTAGACGAAGGATATAATGAAATATTGATTTAAAAAAAATGGCCGCAGCCCAAAGTGACAGTGTCGATTTTTGGTGGAAAAATCGCTCTACTTTTATCGATTAAAAAAAATCATGCATCGGAAAAAAATTCCTCGTTGAAGCACTGCTTCTTTATATGTAAAAGAAGCTTGTCAAATTTGTGGGGGGGGGGGGGGGGGGCTACATCTACTTAGATGCCCGAAACAATGGGCGAATTCCGATTTTTTTTCTGGGAACGGTTGGTGAAAATAAACGCATTTTTTTAAACACAAAGGTACACATATTGAGAATTTCAAAAAAATCACCAAAAATACCGAAAAACAAAAAAAACATGGCCGCCGGCAGATGAGCAAATTTTTTTGAAGACGTTTGACGATGGGCACTTTCCAGCTTAAAGAGTCCATCCAAAATCTAGAAACCAAACGGGTTATTGGAATTAACAATAAATTGGAGTCGTCGACGATCTTCGATTTTTTAAATCTCTCTTTTAACACCGCCGCGACGACGTAAAACTCGAGCATACAAAATCTATTAAAAAACGTCGCGATCTTAACGTTATTATTAAGAAATGAAGATCGATAAAAAAAAGTTAGATCGTCAATGACCTCTAAATCTGTCTCTTCGTATCTCCTGTAAATTTGGAAATAATCCATCAAGTGGTTATCGAGATATTATGTTTCAATTTTAGGAATAGTTGAATGAAATTTTCAGGTAAAATGGCTAAAAGGTAAAGGCTATAGAATAAAAATAATTTTGATAGAGGCAATTTTATAACCCACCCAGGTAGATGTAGCCCTTAAAAAAAAACTATTCACCGAAACAAAATTCATTTGTTCAATCACTGCTTCTTGATATGTAAAAAAAGCTCATAATATTTTAACTTGATCAGGTGCAGTAACTTTTTAGGTATCCTGGTCACTGATCTTGAAACAGTCATTTAGCGAAAACTGCATTCAATTCAGGTTACTTCCGGCCCAGAGTTTTTATACATTTTCATTATTACTGCAACTTTCGATGTAAATTTCAATTATTGCTGCAACTCTCGTCGAATGCAATTATATTTTTATTTCTTTCGAGACACAATTTTCCCGTTGTTTGGGTTAGAGTTGTCCTTTTTAGGTGCTGTGGTAGCGAATAAAATCATCAAGCTGGTAATTTTTCATCGTTTTATTCGTTTCTTTTTTAGGCTGTACACGTGTGCTCTTACGGGACATTTCAATCGTGTGTTCGTTGGAAAAAACAAGTTCCGAGCTATCGTTCCGTTCTTGTATGTCGCCGCACTCGACAGACAAGACTCGGAGAAAGTATATGCGATATATGATGAACAAAAATGGAAACTCGTATGAGAACGAAAAGCACCATTAAGTCCCGACGACGTTATTGTTGCAATATAAATACACACATACGCACACACACACACAAACACACATACGGACTCACTCACTCACGCAAACGCATATACGTGTGTATGTATGTATATTATATATACATGCCCGAGTAAATATGGTATATACATTCACATACCAATGTATATTTGTAATAATTTTTCAATTAATCTCTATGTACATTTACATGGTATCGTATATAGCATATTGATGCGTTTTTTTCTCGGTGTATCCTCGTGGGAGTTATCACGATAATTGCATCCCTTATTTATCATTGTAATATGCCACTTAATAAACTTTTACAACGTGCGCAAATATTTTGAATTAATTTAGAATAGTGTCGACGTCCCTCTCTCTCTCCCTCTCTTTCTCTCGCTCTTTCTCAATCGCTCTTGTAATTTGCTTTATGCACCATATTACATTACAGTACAGCACGTACGCAAACCGGAGCCCGGTCACAAAAGTTGAACGCCATTGTCCGCATTTTCCTATTCAAGTCACTCTGGCGAACATTTTCGCGTCCTGCACTGTGTAAATATTTTTTTCCATCACACGCAACTATATTCATTATTTAGAGTGATTAGGTGAGTTATATTTCGAATCGAAAGAATCTCGTTCCGTGCGGTAATTTTTTGTTTCTTTTTATTATCGAGGGACATTAACGGGTAATACATATCGAATAAATTTTAACTTTAGCTCCGTTCTCGCATCGCTCAATGATTCATTCGTCACTCAGTGTATAGCTAGGCATAAAGAATTTCGGGTGGCTCGTCTCGATTTTCTTTTTTCTTCTTCGTTAGTTCCTTGGGGCTTTAGTAGGCCCGTATAATTGTTAGTTTCGCACAATTGTTCGCAATCGTCGCACTTTTCGATACCCTTCCCTTTACGGTTTAATTTGTATTGGGGGAAAGATTTCGGAGACATTCGACTTTAAGAACCTCATAGTAGCATGTCCCCGCACTTAATTATGTAAATCGCAATGACTTAGAAGTTGCCGTTAGATGGATAACTCCAAGGACCGTCCTGACGACAATCAACGATTTGTTTACAAAAGTTTCAAAGATCGGGTTCACAACGGCAAAATGTCCTGACAGCCAACATTGCGTAGATATGACGGACTCAAAATAATCTTCCGCAGATTTATATTCTTACACCAATAATATAAAGTTTATGAAGTTCCATTGAATGAATCATTTTGATTAACGAGTTATGCCTAGTTGTAACAGCCCAAAACAGCCAATTTTTGGGAATTTTTAATAGAAAATTGTGATAATAAGTCTCTACATGAATGGGGTATTTAAAAAAGTATCATCTGACGAATACTTTGTAATTTTTTTGTGTAAAAATATTTAATTATGATGGGTTATGAGTTTTGCGGTGAGCAATGCCCTCCTTATAAAAGTTCTTCTTAATTATAGGTTGTCCTCCAATTGATCGAAAGAATTTCCGTTATATCAAATTAAAAAAAAAAATAGCTGGGGTTCAAAGTGAGTCTTAATTTTGTCGAAAAAATTGGCATTTTTCGTTCATCAGATCGAAAGTAGACATTGAAAAAAAAATCCTTTGATCTAATAGAACATTTCTACATCTAGAAAAAGCCCGAAAAATTTCAAAAAGACCAATGCAGTGGTTTTGGAGATGTTTTGCTCGCCGACTTGGAAAACGTACTTTTGAGCAAAATGAAGAAATCTGTCAACTTTGATCCGTTTCTCTTGACATTTGCAGGGAACATTTATAATATGATATATTTTTAAAAGATATTCGTATTGAAAAAAAGTGATTTTTCGACTTTTACAACTAGGCATAACCCCTAAATTAGAACAGTTAAATTTTTTCCCGAGGTACCGTATGTTCGAGTACATTCTCGCATGAACGTGAATCAGAAAAACAGCATTATTCACAAGTTGATAAAGATACAATAAATTAGCTCATTTGGGCTCCGTAGCAACAATTTGAGCCTCGAAACTTTCAACTTCGGCTCCCAGACCCTAAGCGGAAAGATAAGTAAGATAGGTAAAACGGAAAGATTCTTGCTCGGATTGATTTTCCAATATGACAAAGAGCACGAGAGCTTCGTCAGTTGTGTGTGCGCATGTGCGCCTGAGCTGTGTCACCTGGCTGATATGTGCAGCGAGGTCAGTCGCGGCGTAGAGTCCCTTAAGTATCCACGATTAATCAATGCTGGTCTCATTTTCCGTTTATCCGGCACCGAGAGAAAAAACGAACAAAAGATATCGGGCAATCAATCTTTCGCTCCGTGGACATTGTTTTTTTTCACTCTCCCTTTTGAATCTTTTGGTCGAGGATTTGTCGAGAGAAATTAATCTCGGAAAAACAATAGAGACGATAATGTATTTCTCGTTCGCAAGCCCTCGATCCTTTGGTTCACTCGCCCTCGTGGTATTCAATTTTATCGATAATTGCAACATTCTATACCGCTTGGCCATATAACTCTCGTAAAATTACACTCCCCTAAGCTTTTCTTTTATCGTACATAAACTTATATGTATTTATATTTATATTTATATTTATATATATATATATATATATATATATATATATATATATATATATATATATATATATGTATATATATATTTGTTTTCTGCCCCCCGTCTATCTATACTTTCTCGCAAACCCGAATCAACAGCCGTAGGGATTTTCGAATTGATGGTTTCAATATCAACATACGCACATATGTACAGGGAAGCCCGAAATTTCCCGAAAGGAAAATCTAGATGTCTCGTATCAATACTCATCCGAACCATGTATGTTCTACGATCTTTTTTACTTTTCGAGAAAAAAGCATTGTTCGATTTTTCTCTTTGAGTATGTACTTTTCGCGCGATTTTTTTCACTTCTGTCATCGTTGTGATGTGCACTGTTGAGCGATAAATAAATGGCCGATGGAACACGAACGTAAATGTATCAGATTTTGAGCTAAAGTTTGAAAAATAGATCGAGAGGGTGCGTCACCAAAGTTCAATTGTCAGAAAAAAATACTTGTACTAATTCAGATTAGTACAAGTATTTTTTTCTCATGGTGGCTCTCAATTGACTTTCAATTACCTTCGGAAACGTTAATGAGGAAAGTACATACCTGAGAAAAAACTACAGGATAAATTGGACAAAAGTTCAATTCTTTTTCTCTAAAATTAGAAATCGTATAACATGGTGATTCGAATAGGTATATGTGGATCTAGATTTTTCTTTTGGAGGTCACTTTTCGGGCCACCCTGTATTACCATACATACGCGAGTGTATGCATGTCCGTATATATGCCGGTGTATCGATCTATACAGTATATAACATCGCATTTTGGACGGCCAATGCTTCAATTACGCTACTGCAGTGTTCCACTCCCCAAATTCGATCATTTTCGTCTCTCTCCTCGCTTCTATTTTCTCCCCATCTATAGGAACGGTGGCCCACAGTTTACCACCAGCATGCTCGGCGCGGTTTGCCCAATGTCCGCTTAAATTTATGCCGAGTTTTAAGGGCAGGTTTTGTATCACTTCATTAACTGCCGCTAACGAATAATTATTCAAGGAACAAAAATATACATATTTAATAACGATGCACAGTTATTTCCACGAATCATCGTACGAACGCTGTATCAATATTTTCAGTCACGCTAATTACGCTGATGATATTTTCCGAATTTCCAGCTCAACGTTAATGTAGTATCGGTACGAACAATTTTTGAAAGCGACGTAATTGAGTTTATAAAGCTATTCCCTTTTATTTAGATTTCGTGCCTTTTTTATATGGAGCAATTGATGGGGAAAGTGTGGAATAATTGTTGAACTTAATGTTCGGTTTGTTAATGTTGTAATAGAATTATGGAATGTTCGTTTAGGGTAGAAGAGAAATTCGTTAACGATTGACTCCAGCGCGTGTGCACATAGAGGTTGCATAATTTGAGCAATCAATCTCGAAATGTGAAGACAGGAAATCGAGATTCACGGTCCGATAGAATTGAAAGAGAGAGAGAGAGAGAGAGAGAGAGAGAGAGAGGACTCCCGTGAGCTCCATATCACGTTCAAAACTTGTGGGGTTTTGCCAATTACCGGTTTGGCTTGGTACGGTCAAGCACGTTGCCCGAATGGGGCTGAGGATCGTGCGTTGCCCAAAAGCAACAGAGAACGTACAAAAGCTCTCGGAAATGCTCGTTCACGAATCGGAACAAGCACGTATCAAATGAAGATACGGTAAGCCGAGTGCATAAAACACAGATGCATCCACATATTTGTATACGCACGCGTACAGATGTATGTCAAGCAGTAATGAGGCAAGCATCGATCGGTAGCACGATTGGCACTTGAAAAGATCGTAAAAGATTCGAATGATTTCATCTTCCAGAAGATTGGTCTCTGGACCACTGGACACGGACGCCGGCGATGTCAATTTGAAAATCGAAGCAACAAAAAAAAAATCATCGCACGAAAGCTCTTGATTCAATTGATCTTCATCCGGGGCAAAGATTTTCAGATTTTGCAGACGATTCAGAAACAGGGTAGCCGGAGGTTGAGTACGCCTTCCAACTGTCAACAGAACGAGGAGAGATGATGGAATATCGAGATGGAAATTCGTGGCGTCTATTTGGCGGATGCCATGCCGTACTGGGGGTTTCGTGTACACTTGGGTTTCTTTGATCATCCCCATCGGTCGGTTTGTGTGACGAGGATGCTCAAGTTCGCCAATCATGGCGCGTAAAATCACGAATTCGTACGGTATCGATCGATTGCGAGTCACGTTTCTCTCGCTTACCCGGAAACGCGTCAATTATGCCGAGGCTGCAATCGGAAAATCGGCTCGTTCGATGCCATAATCGAATGTCGAACGGAGGAGCAAAATCACCGGTACAATCAGTCCTGGCACGGACTGTTCGCGTATTCATTCGATCCGCCAAGGGAAAATAGAATTTCCCGGGGCCTGCATTCGATAGGCTTCGTCCTGCTGTCGTACTTTTTTAACGTCTCACTGTACATCGATGACTTCGTTATCAGGCGAATCAAGAATAAGTGTATATACTGTGGCTCGTTTGAAACAATAGTATCTGGCTCGACGACTATTTTGGCATTATACAAAGATGCGTAATCAAGTAGCCCATTCCGAAGAATCAAAAGCGCTGCTTGGCCGCTCAATTGGACGTGTGTCACGAGATAACCGATGGTACCGCGCATAGTCGACTAGTGGAACTTGTTCAACAGTCGTGATAAAAGCATTGGCGTACCAATCTGATCGACCGATAGTCGCGATTGCAATTGGTTCAATTGGACAGAAATCATCGAATGGCCAACTGTTGCTTGCCGCTGTTTCGAGATCGATTTCTGACGACGACAATCAAAGAATCACATGTGATTAGCGACGCGATCTCCTTCACAAAGTAATGGAAGGATGTTTTACATCTACAACCGTGTGCAATGAAAACGTCTGATGTGCTATTGCTCGTTCCGCAACTTGCCGCGTTCATTCGTATTCGTTGGCTTTGATCCTGCGGTCTGCAGATGCTGAAGGCCTGGTGAAAAAACAAATATTGGTGGACAGCATCATTATTTTTTGCCGTAAACAAACGTAACTGGCAGATTCTGTTTCTCTCGTGTATTTGCTGTAACAAAAGCGTGCAACAAATACGAAATGGTAAAAACATTGACAATTTGATGGAGAAATGGGCATTTGATGTGGAACTTGGAAAAATCATCATGACAAATAATTCTCGAAGATCAGGGGAGTCGACTCGATTGACGGAGCTGCGGTATCCGTATCGACTTTCAGGTATGTGTGTGCACGTTAGTGAGAATGTTCGTAATCCTCCGCAACGAGGGCCCGGTGTTGATGTTGGATTTGTAGTGTAGGGCTCGGTGGCGTATCGGGAGCGCTCGCCAAGCCTGGAGGTACTTCCGGCTGTTGAATAGATGAAGGGTTTATGTAAGGAGGGTTGGACAACTGATGTTGCGACATCGTACACGCCCCCGGGGTATCCTCGAGTTGGACGCGCTCCGATCGCCATCAGCAGCCGAGAGCTCTTCCGTACAGAATGGATGGATGAACCGCGAGCCACTTTGGGGTCGATCATTGATCGCTGGTTCCGCCCCCATCGACGACTCGCGACAATGACGAGGCTGGGGAATGGCGATCGAAAAGTGTCCCTAGATCGATAACCACGCCATTTTCGGGGACTCCTTGGTTAATGGTAATTTCTTAGATGTCGCTAGGGTGGAAAACTCGTCTCATGCGAATACAGCTGGCAGTCACGTCGCGACGGAAAAGCTCAAAGCTACGAGAACGAGGCTGAGCCAATTTTGAGCCCAGCTTCGAATCATCTTGACGGATGTTCCGCCACCTCGGAGATCTCCGGCGCTAAGTCTCTGATTGTTCACGTGAGCCATATGCACTACTTTCTTCGTCTCGTTGCGTCTCGTCCCGACGTAGGAGATGCAACGTATCGTCACCACTCCGTCGTCACCCTCGAAATGCCGAGGGTCCACGTCCATTTGCAGACCGAGGCTGCTGGCTGTTCCCAACTTATCGGCTGACTGCGGAGGTGGATGGACCACCACGTATTCCGAGGGAATCTGAAATCAGAGGTTTTCTTTTTGATTGCTCGTACTTGAAGCGCCGTTTGCGTAAGCATTTTCTCGCGAGCGCGTATCCAAGATATGGCAATCCACTGGCAACGGTGGACGCTCAGTTGGTCTCCAGCTTCGGTCATCTTTCATATTGAGGAAAACCACCAGTCTAGAGCCCGGAAAAAATGGTGAATTTCGACCATTTTTTATGGATACCCAGTTGATAGAATGGAAATTCTAGTTGGTGGCCTTTATTCTACATGTATTCAAGTATCTTTACAAATCTTTTCACAAGGTTTTGTGATACAATGACGGTGCTACTGCTGAATGAAGCGAGTCGCCTTTGTTTGATAGTAGTCCTGCTGCTCGCAACATCACATCGTTAATTCTGCACCGATCGACTTGGTATTTTTTTTTGTACCTTGTAACAATCGAAGTATTTAAGGGGTTTTTCACATGTTGAAAACACGTTACGAATTTTGTTTTTACCGAAAACAATATTTTATTTCAGCATGCACCCTTGGTCAATGATCGATATTTGCAGATTTCCCTACGTACTTCAAAGGCGAATCTTATATATAGAATTCAAATTATTTTGGAGTTTCGTTGCACGTGAAGAAATAAAAACGAACTGGGATGGTGGACGCAACTGAGACGGGCATTGGGTTTTCCATAGTTGCCCTATACCCTCTTGAGATGCGACACAATACCGATTTACTGTAGCAACATCGCAACACAAAAAAGCTCATCAATAAGAGATGAATAATGTTTCAAGCAGAAGGCCAATATTATTTTGAGCAACATCTGTCAAGCTCCATTCTCAGTGTTTCGTCAATATAAATCATATAAACTGATGAATTGTTTCTCGACTCTTCGGATCTTTCTCGCACGCGGCTCTTCGCGTATTTGAAGAGGGGAACGAAGGTGCTCGCGACGAAATTAGAACCCGGTCGCGTTCACAGAGACGCGCGTGTGTACGAAGTGAAATGTTTTTTTACCCTTGTAACCTCGCGTTGCGTAGTGCACAGAGTTCACGAGATTGCGGGAAAATAGGGGGTGTGTGCCGGAGAGACTGCAGGAGAGTGTTGCGGGAAGGACTGTCGTAAGGAATATTTCTCACGCGTGTATTTTTCTTTGGACGGGGAACACGACGAAATTACGGTCACCGACCTGGCACGAAGCCACACGTCTTGTAGCACGCGACGACCTGAGAGGGGGAGGGACGCACGTAGAATTTTCCCTCGTTCGCATTTCTTTGTATACTCTTTTCTCTCTCTCTCTCTCTCTCTCTCTCTCTCTCTCTCTCCCTCTCTCTCTCTGCCTCTCTTCCGTACTGCCCCGATAAATCTAGTACGTCACGAAGTCGCTGCACCCCTACGATGTTGCAGCCAACCGTTTTCTACCCTTAGACGTGGAAGGGTTGAAAACCATTTTCTTTTTTCTTCCTTTCTTTTCCTTCTCGAGTAATTGCTCCCAGCCGCGAAAATCATTTCATACAGACTTTCTATGATTTTTCAACGCTGCATACATCAGCGGAATATTGAAAAAAAAACTTCTTCACCCAACACGTCGATTTCTACCACAGCTTTTTTATTTTCTCCTTCCGCGTGACGTAATCTGCCCCGATAGTTCGAACTCTCTCTCACCTTCGTGTCGCAGGAAAACATTTTCCATCACTATTACCCAATTTCAACACCACCGACCCAAACGAACCGAAAACCTCCGATCTCTCCACCCTCATTTCAAAATAAACCTCTCGTGCAAAAATAATAAAAAACAGCCCAAAGTGAAAATCGACTGGTTGGATCTTCCCAGCAACCGCTACACGTATGAACACTTTTCTTTGTTCACGTAAGTGCGCGTCGTTCCGAATCCGGCGAGGGTGAAAAATAAAAATAAATAAGCGAATAAAGCTCATCTGACGTAATTCGAGACATTTGCAGTGGAAAAGTGTAATTCATGGTCTCTCGCGCTCCGAGATTCTCAAGCTCCCAATTCTTATACACTCCGCGAGAGAGGATCCTATTCCTTCTTCAACCCTCCAGCTCAATCTTTTTCAGTTTTCAGATCACGTACTCTCGGACTCTTCTCTCGCTATTCTCTCGACGGGGATGCGAGAGAGGAGCAAGTGCTAAGGATGTATAGGAATGTATATATGTTTAGAGGAAGAAAAAGGGGAGCAAGACTGTAAGCAGACTTTTTCACCTCTTTTTCACAAACACAGCTATACAACAGTATGATATACGATGCAAGCGCCATGTATAACGTCAGGGAATGCGTTCCTTAATCACAGCGAGTTTGTCACTGTTCCTCGATCGACTGACTGCTCAGATATATTGGAATCGTGAACGGATTCGTACCGTTCTTACAGATCCAATCGAAATTAAGACAAAACAGCAAGGATAGGATAATGGAGTTTTGCAAATTTGTATATGAATTTTCTACGCGTGACATAATGACATTTACGAATCTTGTGTCCCGAAAGGGATTGCTAAAATCAATGAAAATGACGAAAGAAAAAAAGCGAGTAATCGAATAGATTTTTAATCGAAAACACCTTCGGAACTTTTTCTCCGAGCCGAGGCAAGCTACGAAAAAACGAGGAAAATGTAAATCTGTACGCGGGAAGAAAATAAAATCAATGGGAATGCGAAGAGTTCGGTTTTGGTAAGGAGCTGTATGAGAATTCAATAGAATTTAATAAGGGATCGGGTTGATTGTTTTTAATATAAGCTGGGACGAAGTTCTCGACTAGAATAATGTATATTTTTTTTTGTGCTGTTGTTTTTATCTCGTGTCATTTTCTTGATATTTTAATACCTGATGTTATTTTAAAGTTATTTCGATATCCGCTGTTATTTTAATATCTTATCTTATCTTAAGCTTATTTTAATGATATTTTAATATCTGATGTTATTTTAATTGTATCAATGTTATTTAAAAATATCTGAGTTTATTTCGAATATTTGAAATGATTTGAGTTTTAAAATCTAACGTCTTTTAGTTCGGCCTTCTGTTTTTGCTATACCGTCCCTGTCGCTTTTGCCCCACACTCTTCACCCCACTATTTTCAGTGGCTCATGGCAGACACATCGTCCACTACTGTGATTGTCCCATTTCACAAAAAAAATTAAATCACAAATGCAAATCAGCATTAATTCCTAACGAATTCTTAAAGGACACGTAGAAAAATTTGGCTTTGAAATTTTTTTGAAAAAATAAATATGAAAAAAATAAAAAAAAAAAGGATTTGAAAAAAATTTGAAAAAAATTGTCGTCGAGCTGGCATAGAACTCTCGATTGTTTCATTTGTGCGGGTAGGAATCGGCTGCCGAAAGCGTCGAAACGTTATTTGCGGTTATCGTGTGCGGTCACGATTCAACGTTCCGCACATCCGGACGCAGTCGGAAGTTGAATCTGCCTATCGCGGTCGCCTAATCGAGCCCGCGCCTACCGAGAGACCGGGAGAGAGTGAGGTGGGTGGGGGGGGGGGGGGAGAGAGAGAGAGAGAGAGAGAGAGAGAGAGAGAGAGAGAGAGAGAGAGAGAGAGAGAGAGAGAGAGAGAGAGAGAGCGGTCCCCGAGACTGCGGAATCCGCGCGATATCGTAACTCGATGAATCTCTCCCTGTGCTTAATCCCTATCGGTCTTTACTACGAACATCGATACACTGGAAGAGCAAACAGTAGAGCAGCGTTTGTCCATACGCCATTTTCATTCAGCACGATCGATATCAGTGCTGACGTATCAAATCGGCTACGCTGCTACGCGAAAGCGCACGATTTTGGGGATTTCGATCACAAAAGACTCTTTGGCAAGTGGATTTTTTCATTTTATTTGGTAATCCATCGATATAGAGTTACATCGACGATCACCCATCGCCGGGAGAGCCCCCGCGGTTTACCGCGTGTAGTACGTGTCACACTTGATTCTCCCGAATGCTCATTTATTAACGAGCGTTCCGAAAAAAAGAGTCGTCCGCGTTTCCTGCCGAAAAGTACTGCGGTTTATCGAGCCCGTTCGAGCCATGAGAAGGGACAGAATGCGGAAACTAGCGTTTTTGGGGTTATCTGTATTTTTCTTTAAGGGAGCTTTCCAGTGTGAAATTTTCAAAAAATCGATTTTTTTTTGCTTTATCGAATAGTATACACTCTTCCGAATATTCCCTGAAATTTTCATGCCGAAATTCAGATTATTTCGGTTACTGTACAGCATTTCTTGGAAGAAGGCAACGGAGCGCTACAGCTACAGCGAAACTTTGAACGCGTTTTTCTCGAAACAGCATTTTTCAAAACGGTGTCCAACTTGGAGGGCAGAGTTTTAAAGCTATCGAGTTGAATTTTTTACACAATATTCTTAACGTCATTGTTCATCGTGCTATGGAAGCTTTTTTATTTTGACATCTTCCTATTTTTTTGTAAAAAAAACTGCCAAAAAAAATGCTAAAATCGATACTTTTTGTTCAAACCGGCGCCATTTTTGCAAAAAAAAAAAAAAAAGCCTCCATAGCACGAAAGCCAATTATATACCGATCAATAATCTTTTTGTGTTTTTTGTTTCAGATCAAAATTGTGACCCCCAACGTGGACACCACATCCAAGTGCATTTTCTGCAACAATTGTTTCATCATTTTTATAGATATTAATTAATAAATAAATCGATCTTTAAAAAATTGTTTTGTATTCTTCAATACCCAATTAATATACAAAAAAAAAAACCAGACCGATTAGATTATTTTTTCTTTAAAAAAAAAATCGCGAAAAACAGCGATTTTTCGGGCTGTCACACTGGAAAGCTTCCTTAAATCTTCCAAAAACGCCCAAAAGAATGGTCGCGAAAAATCGACCCGGAAATGACGTCGCGTAGGATGGAGCTTCGAACTGTTCGAAATTTGCCGAGCGAGAAAGTCGTCTCGATGCTTGAACCACGCGCTTATCCGGAAGTTGCGGTTAATCCACCCCGAGACAAAACGAGACACGAGTGTAGCGCTCGGATCAGCAGCGGAGGGTGTAACCTTCCGGGCCTTGGTCGTGTACAGAAACGAGGAAAGGTACATTCGTGCTTTGGAGCCTGGAGCTCGTTCGCCGTCGGAAAGGATTTGCGTTTGTGCGAGCTGACAATCGTACAAAGTTCGTGTTTGTAGAGACAATTAAAACTGTGTCCATTCGAATGAACTTTTACGCCGGGTGAATCACTGGGAGCTTCGAGATGCACATGTAAAAAAAAAAACTGGTCTCGGCATTGAAACGCGATCGAAGCCGGCACTTCAAAAAAATTAAAAATTAAAAAAAAGCAGACGCTATCGAAATTCAGTTGTTGACTGATAGATTTTTTCTGACTTTTTTGTTGGTTTAATATTGATATTTTTAGAAGATTTTGAGTGTCAAGTTTCGGATGGGTTGCTCCGTATGTCACCATACTATGAGAAAAAAATTAGGCAGACGAAATCGGTTATTGGAAAAATGGAGTTTGGTTATTTTGAGAATGATTTGCTTCATCTAACTAACGAATATTCGGAAAAATGAAAGATTTTAGTGTCAAATCGCAATGTGTCGTTTGGCTACCTGTCAATGAATTTCGAATAGCCAACGAAAAAGCTTGGAAACTGCAATAGGGGACCAAACTGAAACTCGAGTCACTGACCACACATTTCTAAAATTTCACAGACGACCGACTATATATACACACACACACGCATATATATATATATATATATATATATATATATATATATATATGTTTTTTTCAGTCGCAAAATCATCGTACGAGACCCTTAAAAAACACATAAGAGTCCCCCTGTATATATATGTGTGTGTGTGTGTATACAGGGTGACTTTTATGAGGTGGCCATGTGTTTTTAAGGGTCTTGTGCGATGATTTTGCGACTGAACAAATATGATTTTTAATGATTTTTCAAGCCGTCATTGAAAAAAAATATATCGCATTTTTGTCATGAGTAATACTTGCCAGAGAAAAACGTGTATTCAGGAAAAAGATGAAAATTCTATTTTGTGTGCAGGAGAATGAAGTTTTTAAAATTCTGAATACGGAACACTCCCGAAAAACTTTAATCGTGCCCCCCGTCATGGGGAAAAAATTATCAAACGTACGATGTAAAGTTGATAGATCGGAATTTAATTACTGGAACAATTGTTAATATTTTTAAGAATTATTTATTTTATCGAATTAACGAATGCTCGGAATAATCAAGTATTTGCGTGTTCGATCTCAATTTTTCGTTGGTCGCATGTGAATGAAAAATTTTGCCGACCCGAGTGATTCTTTGCTCTACGTGTTTTAGCCTTTTATTTTAATATGTCGTTGCTTGTTTTTTCAAGAGATTTTTTCTCTTTTATATCGATACACATTGAGAGAAAAACATCACTATTAAAAAAATGGAATATTAAGCTATTTTAAGAATTCTTTGTTACATACATATATATATATATATATATATATATATATATATATATATATATATATATATATATATATATATATATGTATATACGTGTGTGTGCGCGTGTATGTATATCAGTTAAGCTTTTCGTATGCATATAATGATACTATGTGCGGATCTATACGTATATATACGTATATATTAAGTAACGAGTGCAACAGGGGTGGAAAAGGGCAGATGAATAAAGAGAAAAGGTGGAAGGAAGGAGAGAATGTGGAAGTCGAGAGTCAGTCACGAGAGCTACCGCCCGTGTATATACCCCTCCGAGGCTCATATACAGTATGGACGTATGCGTGTGTATGTCGGCAGATTTAATTTTCACCCTCTGGCTTCCTCGCGCGCCACGCCGCGCCCCGATTTAATAGGTCGAGGTTCTCGTCCTGCCGCGACCCGTTCAATTTCTCTCCAGTTCCAGCCTCAATTTTCCATTTCGTCGGATTCTGCACTGCAAATTCGTGCGGTTCCATAAGATAAACGAATTTTCAACTTTTTTCCCTCGATCGCGATACAGAAGCTGCGAAGATCCCGATAAATCGAATTAATCGTGAACTCGAACGCGAGGTTTTTTTTTTATTTTTATTTTTTATACAATTTTGGTGAAGTACAGTACACGCTGTACAGCGCCCCAAACAAACAATCCCAAACACACAAACCCGAAAAAACACACACAGACAAATGAACCCAAAAAACAATCTCATAATAACAAACGCAAACAAACCCAAACAAGCAAATTCAAACAAACAAACCCAAACAAGCAAACGCAAACAAAATCAAAATAACAAACGCAAACAAACCCAAACAATACAAACTCAAACAAATCAACCCAAAATAACAAACGCAAACAAACCCAAACAACACAAACCCAAGCAATCCAACCCAAAAAACGCCCAAACCCGAACAAAACCAATCGACCCAAACCAAACAAACCCAAACATACAAACGCAAACGAACCCAATCAACCTAAACGCAAACAAACCATACCCAAACGCAAACAAATACACCCGAACACACACAAACACAAATAAACGTACAAAAAAAAAACCAAACTCAAACAAGACCAAGAACCGAAACCAAACAAGACCAAGAACCGAAACCAAACAAGACCAAGAACCGAAACCAAACAAACCCAAACACAACCAACCAACCCAAACAAAACAAACCCAAACCAAACAAACTCAAGACAAACAAATCCAAACCCAAACAACCAACCTAAACCAAACAAACGCAAACAAAATTATAAACATTTCATTCGGATGACTACGTGTGAGTTATTCTTCCGGATAGTTTGTTTAATAATTTAACACATTCTATCCGGAGCCGGATATATATGTTATTCGTCCGAATACTAGCTTACACGAATCCCAATAAAGTGTACGCCTACTGGAAATGCGGCGTGAACTGAGCCGCTATCCGGACGAATAAAATACGCTTATTCATCCGATAACCGGACGGGGAGACACTCCGAATAAAAATCAACCGCATTTAGTTTTTGCATGAAATTCTTTAACGCTTTGTCGAAGGGTTAAACAACATGTTTTTTTTTATACACATAGCCGCAGTCCAAAGAAAAAGTATAGATTTTTGGCAAAAAACGCTTTATTTTCGTTGATAAGAGCAATATGCATCGAAAAAAAAATCCTATGTTGAAGCACTGTTTTTAACGTAATTTTGAACGGATCGACTGGAAATTTTCGAAGAATTTTTCCGAACATTTAAAAAATACGTGACCAAGAAAAAATTGATGTTTTCCAAATTTTCAACCACGCGTAGGCCCTCAAAAGTACGAGGGCAGAGGTAAACTGCGAAAAACCTTTGTCGATGCAAACGGGTACACTCTCTGAGCTTTAGTTGTGATCCTATCGGGAACTCAGTGAAACTGTCGTCCTTCTTATTCGTCAGCGCTCAAGCACGACTGAGCGGTCACCCATCCGAGTATTGATCCAAATCAACGCGCACCAGTTTTCTCGTATTTTTCTGCTCCTTATCCGAGGCGATTTGCAGTGCACTGACGGCAACGTCGTGTTCTCGTCCTGCGAGGAGGAGCCACGAGAGAAGGATTTACGTATGTTGACTTTGACTCTTCGGTCTTCGTCTTGTCATTTCTGGGATTTGCTGTTCCTCAATTTCTTTCTCGCTCTCTCTCTCTCTCTCTCTCTCTCTCTCTCTCTCTCTCTCTCTCTCTCTCTCTCTCTCTCTCTCTCTCTCTCTCTCTCTCTCTCTCCCTCTCTCTCTCCCCCCTCCCTCCCCCTCTTCCTTTTTTCTGAAGCACACGGAATTCCACGACATCATCCTTTGAGAGACGTGGATAAAGGGACCGCAACGGCTGAAGAAAAAAGGCGAGAAAAAAAAAGGAAGAACTCTCGAGGTTAGAAAATCCTCATTGCATCACCTTCAACCTCACCTTAATAATCTTTTCTCGCCGTTTTCGTAACTCTTGCCGATATTGCGGTCGCTTCGATCGTTTCTTCACCCTCGTCGCGTCCAACAGGTTGTCCGATGGGAAATTTTTCTCCACCCCCGCGTCGGGGATCGATTAATTTTATTCCACGGCTGATAACGTGTCGTATTAATCATACGAGATTTGAAAATCGCCGCGCACAATTCGTCTCGTCTGACAGGCACAAAACTCTTTAATCACGATCGTTGCCCGCGTTTCATACCGTCAAGGTACTATTTTTTCTCTCGCATCTAGGGATTTATGTGACGATGAATTAGCGCAATTAAAAATGTTCGTGTGATTTGTGCGCGTTGTACGTTGCTGCGTTATTAGGCGTGATCATAAGTGTACATAAAACCTCAACAGAGCCGAACGTAAGAGATCAACGAGGGAAATGACGATTGAAGTGCAAATAGAACGAACGACATCTCCAATGGCTCATTCCTAGTTGTAACAGTCGAAAACATCTCATTTTTGAGAATTTTTTTGTAGAAAATCGTATTGATAAATTTCTACAAAAATCAGGTATTTGAAAAAGTATCTTCCTAAAGACACCCTGTAATTTTTTTGGGTAAAAATATTTAACGGCGGTTTGTGTTGTGTTAGGCCAAAAAAAAATTGATTTTGCCGTATCGGAAAGAGCCAATGAAGAGAAAGGTGGACTTTCTGGTCATGGCATGGCAGATTGGGTGTGAGTATGAAACTTTTCATTTTATTTGCACATAAACTTCAGTTTTACTCTAAACGCGTTTTTCTCGACAGCACGCGCCGACATACTCCCAGTACCATGTTTTGTCAAACTTTGAAAAATATTATCATCTTCAATGAAGATCGCTTAGTGAACATACCAAATTTCAACATTCTATATTTAATGTTTTTCGCATAAAAAATTGGTGAAGAAACGAACATTTTTTGGCCCAAAAAAAATAGAAACCTCTCTTTCTTGTAATCGATTTACGATGGCCGGGAAGCACTTCCCGCAAACAGCTTTTGCGGTGAGCAATGCACTTCTGAGCCAGGTTATCTAGTATTAGAAAATCAAAATTTTTTCGTTAGTATATTAGTCTATTTCCGAAAAATCAAATAAATAACGCGTGTTCAAATCGGGCCTTGATTGTTGCGAAAAAATTGCCATTTTTCGTTCATCAAAACGAAAGTATACATCGGAAAAAAATCCTTCGATCGGATACTACACTTTTACAGCTAGAAAAATCCCTAAAAAAAATTCAGGAAACTCGATGCAGTAGTTTTTGAGACATTTTGCTCATCGACTTTGAGAACGTGTTTCGAAGAAAAAAGCTTTAAAAGTTTCGAACGCTGTAAAATCTGTCAGTTTTGATCGGATCACCTTGAATTTATCAGGGAACATTGATAAGATGATGTGCTTTTAAAATATATTGGTTTCGATAAAAAAGTGATTTTTCGACTTTTACAACTAGACATAACCACTTAATTGAACCACGGGCGAATGTGTACGACTTCGCGTAACTCAATATTCGTCCGCGTGTGGCGCACACGTTCGAGGTTCGAGCGATTAATTCTCTCGGATAAAATTGCTCGGACGCCCCCGTACTAAATTCCCCAGGGTCAAATCCTGTCGGATGAAATTCGCCCGGAATCCTCGCCGATATTTCTCCGGCACGGAGCCCCTCTAATAAAATTGGGATAGAATTGCGAAAGGTCTGTACACATACATTATCGTTATGCTGCAAAGTATCGCGGGATTTTATATCAATGGGATGATTGTGTCCCGGGCAATTTCACAGAAGACAGATGTTGGCGGGACAAATTCGGCCATGGGGGAATTTCATTCACCGGGATAAAGATCATCGTATTTACGGTCTACGTGAGAAACTGGTCGATTTATGACAACGAGGTCCTTGCGAACCGATACGTTTCAATTGTTGACGTAGAACATCAACGACGTTGATATTCTTTAGTTTTCATTTCTCGCATCAGATGAGGTAGACTCGCCGGAATATAATAGCTTCGCCGAAATCGTATGCACTGACGGATTTGAATGAAACTTATGGGAGGTCTTTACTTCGTTGGGTCAAAAAAATAATTTTGATTTTGCCGTATTGGAAGGAGTCAATGAAGAGAAAGGTGTACTTTATGGTCTTCGCATAGCAGATTACGTGTTAGTGTGAATTTTTTCGTTTTATTCGTACATGAACTTCGGTTTAAGTCGGGCAACCACTTTAGGTACTTCAAAAAATAATTTTTTTGTAATTTCATAAATCGTTAGCAAAATATCTTAAGAATACACACTGAAAATTTCAAAATGATATTCGGATTCCTTGTAACGGTATGTATATAAATGATAAAGACTCTCCGCTCGACTCCCAAGCGCCCGACGCCCAACCACTGTGGCGGGTCAAACATTCAATTTTATTTTGCCTTTTCTCAGAGTGTACATATTCGAGAATTCTAAAAAAAAAAATTCAAGTAAAAATATTGAAAAGTGACCAAGTGACAGACGATTTAGTCAGAGCAGGTAGCGCAGCCATTTACATATACTAAAACTTTCAATCCCGTTTTTCTCGAAACGACATTTTACCAATTTGCGAGAATCATAACGGAAAAACTAATTGATGGATCATCTTCAAATTTGGAACACGTTTACATAACATAATTTGTCAAAACATTAACCTAAAGTTGGAAATATTAGATTATTTAAAACGTACTAATTATTTCAAAATGCCGGGAAAATGCTAAAAATCGATCATTTTTTTTCAAACACGTTCCAACATTCAATTCTTGATTTTTATTTCAAAATTTGGGTTCGTGTTTTTGAACAACATCTCAAGAATGTATAAAAATTTGTTGGACTATTTCGGATGCGAATTGCGAGCTGCACAATTCCCGGAAATCGACAACGATGATGGGATACGCCAAGGGACACAGCGGATTACACCTTAATTATTGCCTAAAATAACTTGAAAAAATTAACAGTGATGTATGAAAATATCAATAAATTTTTGTCAGAGTTGCGGAAATTTCCGTTTTTTTTCACAATAAAAAAATCCAAAAAATTAATCTAATTTTCGGTCTCCTAAAGTGATTGCTCGCTTTAACTTTAAACGCATTTTTCTCGAAACCATGTTTTCCAAGTGTGCAGAAGTATTCCTACGCGTCCTAGATGAGCAATCGTTATGAAATTTGGCAGGCAGGTGTGCAAGAAACGTCTTCATTAGTTCAACTAGAAATATCGAAAGATATTCAAACGTTTTTATTTTATGAACAAAAACTACAAAAATGTTTGATAACAAACTAAACTCCCGTTTGAGAGCTCACTATTTTCTTATTTTTCAACTTTTCTTCGTAATTTTCACTCGACTGATACACAATATTGTACGGAGTAGAAGTATGTTTGTTTTTTTTGCTTCAGATCACCTGTTGAGGACTCAGGATTTCCGCAAGCAAAGAATATCATCGCCGGCGCACCGATATACGCGCCTCTTCCCACTTCCAGTGCCATGTTTTGTCGAGCTTTGAAAAATATTATCATCTTCAATAAAGACCGCTTAGCGAACATAGCAAATTTCAACATTCTATATTTATTATTTTTCGCATGAAAAAATGGTGAATAATCGAACATTTTTTGGTCCAACAGAGTAGAAACCTCCCTTAACCAAGAATTGCGAGAATCTATTGCGTTTTATAAAATGTTGAAAATTACACCTTTCATCATTTTTTAGGATATTTTTGGTCATAGTTGCAAGGCTCTGTATAGCATAATTTTTTTGGGGTACGTGCTGAAAGGTAGTTCTTCATTTTGAACGGTGACATAAATTTTAATAATCACGAAAACCACGACCTCGCGCATCATTCGTATCGATAGGGTTCTCCTTGATGACAGTGACAATTGTCAGACAAAAAGTTATTTTTTCTTTTGTTTCCAAATTTTCTCAAGCACATTTATAAAGGCGGAACACCACTGTGGTGGGTCAGAGAAATAGATTTTTCGTTCAAATAATAATAACTTCGTTTATCAATAGTGTATACTCCGTCAAAGTATAAAATTTCGACTTCCTCAACCTCATACTCGCGGCCAGACAAAAATCGAAAATTGACCTATATTTTGGGCCCCAAGTTTGCGAAGCCCGGTTAAGGGGTTAGGCTACTGCGAAAATGACGAACACCCGTTCGTCGCTGAAGGCAACTCTAATTGAAGATGAAGGTCCAATATATGGTGCAGGAATTGCAGATTGAAGGTAAACTTATGATTGCAATGATAAAACGGCCTCAAAATTTAAACGCGTTTATCTCGAAAATATGTTTTTCAAAACAGTGTACACGATTTTTCAACATCTAATGAACGGGTTGATTTGAGACTCAGGACACTTATTCAGTATAATAGTAGTTTAGACTTGACCGGCGTTTTTTTTCTTAACTTTTTTTTCATTAGTTATTAACAATAACGAAGTCGCCTTCCCTCGAAAAATAGATAAAAAATTCAATATTTATTCTCTGATGATTAAAACACGATAACGAAAAAAGCTCGGTCAAGTCTTAGCCAATATTATCTACATGAAGAGAGAAAATCGTTTTTTTTTTGTTTCACACCAACCAGCAGCCTAAAATCAAGTACGCCGTTGAGACCCTCAGGTTCAAACGTCTGTTGCGATCCAGACCACCTCTTTCCAACTTTCTTTCCAACAAAATTGAAAGCTGGGCAACTCGAGAAGCTCGATTGACCAGCGGTGATGAAGTAAATCTGTATTAAACTGTCAAGCAACGTATACACGATGAATAATTAAGCCGCATTGTTCAAGGCGTGCACAATAGTTTGACTCGTAGTTACAGGAGCACTCCGCTCTACATTTTCCACCAATTTAACCGCGGAGCACCCGCACCTACAGCACAAACGTTTTCATCACATCCTGCGCGGCTGCGGCTAGCTTCCCCTTTAACACAGCACGGTCATAATCTGAATTGTTCACCCGGAGTATTAAATCCAGCGTAGTAGACGACGATAATGCTTGTAATGGACTAACACGCATATACAGATAGACCGTCGCT
This sequence comes from Ophion costatus, assembly GCA_951751655.1. NCBI lineage: Eukaryota > Metazoa > Arthropoda > Insecta > Hymenoptera > Ichneumonidae > Ophion > Ophion costatus. The sequence continues at coordinate 31,246,635 of OX632364.1, read as the reverse complement.
TTTGCCATAAAATCCTATAGATCGAGGATAAACTTCCTCCTCGTTGGTTCATGTACGTCGACTCCAACGTGCCACTGGACACGTTCCACCGCGAATACACCTTGCAAGAGGTAACGTCTTGTTTTATATCCGGTCATTGGATCGTTGATCAACATCGTCAAGGACCACGTGAACTGGCTGTCGTTTTGGAAAATCGTGTCAAAGGTGTGCACCACGTTACGTGAGTCGTTAATATTCATAGCCGGAAGCATTGGACCTTGTGTAATTCAAGCGCGCTTCCTCTCGAACACCCAGCAAGTCAAGAGGACGAGTTGCCGCGAGAGATACCTGTCGGATTTCACTGAACTAACGCATCGTTTGTAATGACTCGAGCTGAAAACGTCCATGGAAACGGCTGAAGAGAAGGGACGGTGGAGGGAGATTGACACTCTGGAGCCTGGATGAAAAGGCGAACTTTGACAATTTTTTAGGGTTGACCAGTCCGTGGAATGGAAATTCCGTTTGATGGCCTTTACTCTATATATCTATGAGTATCCTTACATATTTTTTTCAGAATATTTTGCAACGTAATGGCGGCACTGAAACTGGATGAAGGAAATCTACCTCTGCCACCATTATGGCGACCACCTTTCGCAACATTACTTCGCCGATTTTTCACCGATCGACTTGACTTTTTTGTGGAAACTTATAACAAGATTTTAGATAGTAGTAGGTAGGGGGTTTTTAATATGCTGAAGACTTTTTCCGAAAAATATGATTTTCGGCCATTTCTTTTACCGAAAACAATTTCTTTGCATCATTTGATGAAAAATCGCTATTTTTCATTCTCCCTATCCACTTCGAAGGCAAATCTTATAGGCAAAAAAGAAGGTCAAGTATAAAATAATTTTCATTCTAGATAACTAGAATGGAAATTATTTTATACTTGACCTTCTTTTTGGAACCTTACAACAAGATTTTATTTCGAAATACGTCGGGGATTTTTTATCCGTTAAACACTTTTTCCGCAAGAAAATATTTTCGGCGATGTTTTTTTATACCGAGAACAATTTCTTTTTTCAAACATGCACCATTCATTAAAAAATCTTCACTTACCAATTTCCCTCAGGTAAATCTTGTCTAGAACGCAAATTATCTTGAATTTTCATTTCAAGTGCAAAATTGGAGGAGTAGTCTTGTGAAAGGCCGGATGGGCATGCGGAGGGATACAACGAAGGGCACCAGTTTTCAATACATATTTGACCTTTTTGGGGGACTCATTTTCGACGTTGTATTGAACCATATTTAAACCTTATTATTTTGGAACCTTATAACAAGATTTTGCACCGAAGTACATTCGGGATTTTTGATATGTCACAGAAAATTTCCATTATGCACCATTTCATAAAAAATATATATTTCTCGATTCCCCGATGTACTTCGAAGGTAAATCTTATTTGGAGAGCAAATTATTTTAAATTTTCGTTCCACGTGAAAAAGTGGAGGAGAATTTTTGTTGTTAAAAGAGTGGGATTGTCAAAGCCCGCGAAGGGACAATACGAAGGGCACCTCGGCAAACAACTATGTCCTATTGACGATAAAAGTCAGTCCATTTCTGCGCCATTCACGTACGCTCACCAAATTCCACCCTTCTTGCTCGGCAACATCGAACAAAGCGTATACACGAGAGTCCCCGAGCACATGAGAGTATCGCGACACGTCTTTGCTGTAAAGGCCCCGTGTATGTTGGAATTGTGTTTGTACCGGTGAGGAAATTCTTCACGCTCCTCCCTAGCAAGATTTTTTCATGATCTCCAAACCTATTCATGTACAGGGTGTTCCACAAGTATACCTTTGTGCCCGTTCAGAGCATGTTATTGCAAGAAAAACGATTTTTCAAACGGGCTGTGTCTAGAGATAACAGTCGAAAAGAGTGCATTTTTCGAACATTTTTTTTTAGAAACTCGTGACGTGAATTGCTAAAAAAATTAGATATTTGAAAAAGTATTTTCCGAAGAACGCTCTGTAATTTTTTTGCGTAAAGATATTTAATTACAATCAATTTACCGTCGATTTTTAGGAAGCATATATTAGTTTGCCCGATGATAATCGAAGGAATTTACGAAATGTCAAACTAAACAAAAATGGCGCGTATTTAAAGTGGGCGTCTTGATTTTTGCAAAAATGGGCATTTTTGGTTCATCCAATCGAAAGGGTTCATTGCAAAAAAAAATCCTTCAGTAAAATACTATATTTTCATATCTAGAAAAAACCCTAAAATATTAGAAAGCTTTTTGTACTAGTTTTTGCGATATTTCGCTCGGCGACTTTGAAATGTAATTTCGAGACAAAAGCGTTTCGACGGGTGTGAACATAGCTGCTTATCATTCTCTCAATTTTAATCCGATCACTTTGACATTTTCAGTGAGATACTGTCAAAATATATTGATGAGGATACAAAAAGAAAATATGACTGTCAAAATATATCAATTATAAAAAAATGATCTTACGACTTTTACAGCTAGGCCCTTAAATCTCGCGCAAAAAGATAATATGACTGTCAAAATATATCGATTATGCAAAAAAATAATTTCACGACTTTTACAGCATAACCCCCTAAATATCGTGCGACAAAAATCGGCCGAGATATTCGGAGTCCAAGTAGTAAACAATGGCACAGGAGTTGCTCACGCGTGAATTTTTTTTCTTCAAGTGCTAAATAATTAACTATTTTTTACCAGAGGATGCGGTGGAGAGCCATAAATCGAGGGCATAAAAAACCAGGTGATACGGCCAACATTCGGAAGAGATTTGTTGTTGAATTGAAGAATAAAAAATTATCGTGAGAGTCCAAAACATCCGTTCAATATAAAACAAACCGATGACTCAAGCCATCTGCCAATTGGATACCCATTCGATCCAGAATTCTCTAAAAATCGATTCTAAATCAAACAAACCCAAGCAAACTCCCTAAAAGAACTCACAATAAATTCAATCACTTCCCCTCAGCCCAAAAATACAAAATACCCGGAATTTTGGAAAATTCTGAAAAGTCAATGCACCAGAGCCAAAACGAGGACAATTGCCTTACAAATTGATAAACGAACGCAGAGTAAGGAGTCGAGTATTGGGCAATGATGGAAAATTAACTGCATCCTCGGTCGGTCGTTCAACCGATATGGATGGTAGCTCGTCTATCGGGCTCAATGCATTCCATATTGATGACACGAAGATCATGGGGCTACTAATGAGCAGCTAATAATCAGTAAACGCTATGTTATCTAATCACCGATGCATTCCGATGAATCATCAATTCCCTCGTGTCTTTATGTGCAGAGGAACACACAACGAACATGTGTAGATTGTCCTCCATAGAACTGTGGTCGTTGCAGCTATGGCGAAATCGAATTACTTGCTAAATATATTCGTCGTGACCACGGTTTGGGTTTGTCTCTGGCTTCCCTTGATTATTTGCCTTGCAGGAAGTGCCGTAGCTCGTGTTTGACGAAACACAAATGTAAACGGGGATATCCGGGGATCTTCCCATTGTCGTTTCGAGTTTGCCTGCTCACGCTGTCACTCTCTCCCTAGCTATATCGAAATATATAAATTCTGGGTACGTATACAGGGTGACAAGTGTAAGATGGCCATGTGCTTTTTAAGGAATCCAATTTTTTATTTGAAATTCTCCACCAGAATTTGTTGGATTTCCAAAAAAAATGTTCTTTCGTGATGCTGTGCAAAAAATTGTTGGGGAGCCTTTATTATAATCCAATTGGATTCTGCACTGTTCCTTGACCAATGTCGTTTGAGAATTTTTATCACGTTCGAATCGAAAGTATGTGAAAAATCACGAGAAAAACGTCGACGTGTTGAAACATGACCTGCACCTTTCGTGTGCATCTACGTGTGTCGTGATATTATGTCAAAGTGCAGTAAAATAAATAACAAACGTTAAAGACAGTGGATTTTCAGTGATACGATTTAAATGGATTTTTAAGATACACTTTTCAAAGCAATTTGCACTTTTTTAAGTTAAGATTTACAGGTTTTTTAAAATACACTTATTTTCTATATGTATATATTTTGTTTACGACATTTTACCTACAGAATGCGATGGAATCCATGAAGAATCGTATGAAATTATGTTCGATAATCTGGGAATCGATGAGGATTCAAATTGGATCCGTACATCGGATTCCAATGGGGAATCCTGATGCGAATCCGATGTACGAGCGAGACGTTTTAGCATGGGGATTCGATTCGATGACCCATTGAAGCCCGATCAGGAAGTGGGTACTAGTATGGGACTCCAATTGGATCCCCATACTTTGGGGATATTGGAAAAAAACTTAGCGTTTTTTTGCGCCGCGTAGTATTTGCCAGAAAAATCCAGCAAGCTGAAAAAAAATCAAAAATCCATTTTCAGTTCAACGGTATGAAGATGATTAAATTCCGCATAGGAAACGCTCCTGAAAAACTTTTTTCGTGTATCTCGTCATCGAGGAAAAAATAATCGAAGATGTGTTTTAAAATAAATAATTGAAATTTAATTTCTTTTGAAAAAAGTTTTCCCGGAGTGTTTTGTATTCGGAATTTAATTATTTTCATTCTGCTGAACGCAAAATGAGATTTTTATTATTTTCCCGAACGTTCAATTTTTTCTGGCGAATACTACTCATCGCTAAAATATGTTATATTTTGTTCCGAAAAGGACTTAAAAAACCACCAAACATTGTATTTTTTTAGATCTCGAAATCTTCACCCAAGACTCTCGAAAAGCTCATGACTACCTTAAAATGGGCACCCTGTATTTGGAAATATTCTGGACTGGGAGGACGTTACGAATAGCAGTTTCGTACCAGACTGCTTATTCCTAATTTCACTACGTACACACGTGTTAATTGACGAGGCAGCCCAATTTGCATAGCACAGGTGGCCACATCTATTCGTTACGTATGTAACAATATTCCTCCGAGCGGCCGTCCTGATGAACTTGCTCCGTTTCCTAGGAATATTTGCAGCTAGGGATGAAAAAAGGTGCGAGCTGATTCGAGTGGTTTTCGTCTTCTCCAACCTCCCGCTCAGAGATGGTCGTGGTTTCAGCCGTGAATTTGTCACTTGGCTAGGATTGTCAGTCAAAATGTGTGGAGGCACTTTTTGAAGAGAGCCGTCAGAGTAGAGCTGTCATTGGAGGATCGTTGAGGACGAATGGCGTGGGCCAGTACTCGGATGGGTGACCACGCAAGGGACTGACGTTGAGTGACAAGTGTGGAAGGAAAAGTGAAAAAAAAACAAATAACATCAGAAATAATAGAGCAATCCGCTGCAGTTCGAGAGTACACGTTCCACTGTTTATTCGATCGAAAAAAAAACAGACACACACCTACATACTAGGCGACAATTCCAGCTGGCCAATTCACACACATTTTTCAGCCTCATCCAAATCGTTTTATCTCTCGTTTTTATTCTCCGCTATTATTTCTGCCGTGTTCATTCGTTCGATATGCACACTTTTGTTTTTTCATATCGCCGTCACTATCCCCGTATTTTATTTTCCAGCTTTTATTTACATTTTTCCAATGAAATTCTCGGCGTATCACGGGCGTGGAGATTCGTCGATATCCCGTGCCATATTTATTTTTCAGTCGCGAAACTCGCGTGGCCAGCTTGTAATCGCGTTACCGTGAGATATCGGGCTATTTCCTCGCGCGAGAAAAAAGTAAGATACGAGAGAACGCGTTTGTTTTTTTGGCACGGAACGACCGGTATTCGAGATACGCCCGACTAACGAGCGAGAATCGCGACCAACCTTTTGCTGTACATGGATAGATACACACGGAGATGCATACTACGTTTTATTTGATATCTATGGGGCTGGAATGAAGTTAGATGTTGATTGCGCTCGATCTTGGCGTAGACACGTTCTTCCTTTTTACTGCCCCTTTTTATTGTTGGTCGCGATACTAATTTACAAGAAGGATCGCCGAGTGTTGGATACCAATCTCCCGTAACATGTCGGTGTATATATATATTGTAGGATGGAGGGACTTTAGTTCATACTTTTGTTCGCTATATACAGGGGTCCTGTTATGACTGGATAATCCTGCAACTGTCTATAGGTGAGATCATGTCTTATTCTATGCTGGTATTTCAGTTTAAGGCCTTAGGCCACAGTAACGGGTATAAAATCATGTGCGAATATACCAATTTCTTTTTCGTATGAAAATGTGATTCACTCATGAAATTAATTACAAATCTATTTAGTATGAATATCAAGCTGTTGGAAATTTTTTTTTTTCGATGTAGAAAATGGCCGACCACTAATAGGTTCTTTTGTTATCTATTTTTTTAAGCGCTCCGCGGCGTAACATTTTGCATCCACAATTTTTGACCTAGAACAAAAAAAAATTCTCGTCAATCTACATTAGAATACCTAGAGAAAAAAATATTGTTTTGTTCAAAAGTTGTCGGTATTTCAACGTAAGAAATGAATTTTTAGCGAAAAATTTCGTTATAACTGCTCATAAACTGCTCATAAAATGAAAAGTTTTCGATTAATCAGAAATTCCGTACGTACTTCTCTGCGAAATGCAATTAGGAACATAACTTTTAAATTTGAAGTAAAACGAGTGAAAATTGTTGAAGTTATTTATTTATACTAGTCTAAATAATAGACTAAATAATAGGCTAGCAATAAAGAAAATACTATTATGAGGATTCACTTATACCAGTCTAAATGACCCCGAAACACTTCTAATAATTGCTAAAGAAGAAAATGAAAGAATATCTAAAAAAAATTTAAACAAAACTTATAGTAACAAAATCTAAAACAAATTCTAGAAGAAAATTTATAATTTACACACACAAAAAAGAAATTAAAACCTTTTGTACAGGTAAACTCGAAAAAAAAATTGAAACATGCTTTCCTTTTCGACAACTGAAAAAGTTCGTGGAACATACAAGGGAATGATTCGGATAGGTGTAGATACGAGTCATCTAGAGTTTCCTTTTGTGCGTCATTTTTTGGGCCACCTTGTATAGGAGATTCGATTTTCTTGCTGCAAGCCACATGCTTTTTCGTCCATTCCGTTGATAAAATCGAAGCACAGTTAACAAGAGCCAAGTGATCCACGAAAAATCATAGCTCGTCGTGACTCGTCGCCGTTGTCGTGGCGATTTTTTTCCTCTCAGCAATTATATTGAGTCTGCAGATTCTGTAAAGCTCCTTTTGAACTAACATGAGTTTACACGTGAAGAAATATAAAAAATGGAATTCTAATGATCTTCTTAATTTTTAAATCTAAAAAATCTAAAAAGAGCTTTTGTTTACATACAGTTTGTGTTCTTTTTCCAAACGCACCAGAGATTATATTAGATTAGATTATATTCACTTGTGCTCTAGGGTAAACATTTCCTCCGACACCCCACTCTCATGCTTCGCAAAATAAAATAAAATAAAAAAGTACAGCAAAGCAAAAAGAGAGGGTCGCTACAATTAGAAAAATGGCTGTTCATGAACAAAGTAAAAATAAAATTAAAGATTAAATAAGAATCGCAAGAAAGAAAGAGTTTCAAAAGCGCAAGTGCACAAAAATCACAAATATACAGAAACGAAGAGTCAAGTACATTTGTTATTGTTATGAAGTGTTTTACTGAGCAATAAATAAATGGCAAACCAAGAACTAATGTTAATGTTTTAGATTATGATCAGTAGATTTAGGTTTGAATTTCCGACGGTAAAAATCAGTATATGTAGATTCGAAGTTCAAATGATAAAAATCAGTAGATCTAGATTTTAATTTCGCATGATATAAAATAGTAGATTTAGACTTAAAATTTAGATGTTAAAAATCAGTAGATTAGATTTACAGTTCAGATGATAAAAATCAGTAGATTTAGATTTCAAATTCAGACGACAAAATCAGTAGATTTCGATTTCAAGTTCAGATGATTAAAATCAGTAGATTTAGATTTAACGTCCAGATGATAAAAGGCAGTAGATTTAGAGTTAAAGTTCAGATGATAAAAAAATACTTGTACTAGTCCAAACGACTCCCAATTGCTTCAAAACACTTCTGACAATGAGAGGAAAGTACGTTCAAAAAAGAGAAGAAAATAAAACATGCCACAGGGAAACTCGAAAAAAAAACATTTCAATTCTTTATTTCTCGAAAAGTAAAAAAAATCGTCAAACATATATGGGGGCGATTCGGATGGGTATTTTTAGGGAGCATCGTATTTGGACGTCACATTCCGGATCACCTTGTACAGAAGCAGTGGCGTCCCTATCGCGTACGTCAGTCATAGGACGAAGGACGAAGATAAAAAAAAGAGTGAAAAAAATACCGAAATCGTCGAAGATAAATTGACCGGCTACCCTTCGTCATCTATATTTCGTTTTTATTGCACACGCTGGTCACAGCACCTGGCTATAATATGCGGATATCCCCGATATCGAGAGCCGGCAAGATTCTAATATGCTTTTTAAGTCCGAGACTTTTTTTGCCGTACTCCCTTTTTTCGCGATGGCCGCGTGGGTGTCAAGCCAGAAGGCAGGCAGTTTTTTCCCCTTTTTTCCGTCTCATATTTCATACAGAAGATGTTTTTACAGCTTTTTTATTCGATACTCAAGTTCCCGGTTCATTTATTTTCCAGCCAGCTTTTCCCTGCTAGGGCGGGGCTGCCCCTTTTTCACCCGTCATTTAACCGCATTCCCGGGTCACTCGATCCTCGGGCTTGGAAATATCTTCATCAAAAGTCAAGTCAACGCTCACTTGGAGCCGGCACACGGAAGAATAGAGCACGAGAAGGATAACTCCTTCGTGAAATATGTGCGTGAAAATCCTCGTGAATTCTTGAAGGATGAACACCAGCCGGGGCCTGGTAAGGGGCGGAGAACTGAGGGTGGAGGTTCTGCGGGCCTCGTAAGAATCTCATGAACGGTAGGTAGCCGCTTTTACGTGTTATGTACATTTGCGTCTTGGGAATTTACACCGATGATTTACAATTTGCCGGTACGGTCAGCATTTCTTTAAGGGACCATGTCTACCTCGAAGCCCGGAAAAATGGCCAAACTCCGATTTTTTTCTGGGAAACGGTTAGCGAAAATAACTGCATTTTTTAACTCAAAGGTTCATATATTGAGAGCGTATAAAAAGAAAGTTACGAAAATATCCAGACAAATGACAAAAACATTCCGGTGGACACTCTCCAGCTTAAACGATCTATCTGAAATCTAAAAACCAAACGGTTTATTCATTTCAACAATAAATACAAGTCGTTGACGATCGTTGATTTATTAAACAATTTTTTTCAACGAAGTGGCGATTAATTGAGACTCGAGCATATAAACCTACCGAAAAAGTTGGCATTTTAAAGTAACTATTGGAAAATGGAAATCGATTTGAGAAAAGTGTAATAGTCGACGACTTTTAAATGTTTCTCTTCGTATCTTCTGTAAATTTGGAAACAATCCATCAAGTGGCTCTTGAAATATCATGTCCACCGACTTTGAAAACAGTGTAATCTGCCGACGGCCATGTTTTTGTTGTTTTTCTGTATCTCTAGTGATTTTTGTTGAAGATATCCATGCATCTACATTTTTGGTAAAAAATGCGATTATTTTTCCCCAATCGTTTCCCAGAAAAAAATCAAAATTCGGTCATTTTTATCGGGCCTCTAGGTAGATGTAGCCCCTTAACTCTGGTACCATCGATATTTTACTTTTTCCCTTTTCTGCAGTTATACGTTTTCCCCTTGCTGGCGGGGGCGGGGGGGGTTTCTCCCCCTTCTGCGGTCGATGTTTGCACTTCCGAAAAGGATTCGCAGCTTTCCATTGGTGATCTTCCCTTTTATGCCCTTAGAACATTTCCGAGCCCTTTGACTTTGATTCTATACTCGCCAATTCACTATTTCCGGCCCCTCGGAGACCACCAAGTGTCGACAGCCTCTCTCGACGCGCTACTGCGTTTCTTCACGAGGGCACAGGGCAACTGGAGAAAATCTCCGCTACGCTGGAATAAACCTCTGTATTTTTTATCGTCGGGAGTCGGGGTGCAAGCTAGTCACCCATCCGAATATTGGACCGAGTACTGCAGACCAACTGCAGTGCTCGTGCAAAATGAGGAACTTTAAACATTGAATTAAATATATGCTGGACGCATTAGACAACGAGTATCCCATTCGTGATTCTTTCGGTTAATCCTCTATCTCTCTCGCTTTTTTGTTTCTGGCACACTCGCGGTCTCATCGGGCACGTACGCGATCTCTTTGCCGAGATAATTCATGACCCGACGGGCCGATAAAACCTCGGAAAATATCCGGAAACTTTACGACTTTGGGAAAATGGAGGAACCGAGAGAGGGACGAGGGGGGGGGGGGGTGAATGGGAAGGAATTTCGTAGTACGATAGCGATAAAGGATTGGACAGGTTCCGCCATTTCGTTATTACGTAAGCGTGTCGGGACCAGAAGCACCAAACTATCGGCTTTACGATGTGTTTACATGCTACAAAAACCGTATCTATTATTTATTGCGCAACGTCAGCACTTCCGATCTACCGAACTAATAATCCTGTCAAATGTTTTTGCACCCATTCGAAAAAAATTAAAGCTTTTTCAATAACTGTCTTCAATTGATAAAATTTACCAAACGATTTCTTAATAATATTATATAGGTGGCAACGACAGCGGGTTCCATGTTGGCCCGCGTCAATAGTCAGATGGGTGACCATTCAGGCGCGCACTGGCCTGCGCCAACTTTCACCGAGTATCCGGTGGTGAACAGAACTAAAAAATGGATATAGTCACCTGTATCGGCATGAGTTTTCCACAGTTACCCTCAGCCCTCGTGCGAACGTTGGGAGGGGGGGAGGTAAAACTTCCGGGGGATCTTCGAGGAGCTTCGCATAGTGAAGTGCAGGGAAAAAGTTGAAGGGACGGCATTGTTTACGTCTTTTAGGGCATACGAAAAAACTTTGGCGAAAATTTTGAAAAAGATGACGATTGACATTGTCACTGACAAGGAACATCACTTAAGTTTATGAGATATATATGTGACATAGTATTGGAATATGTAGCATACGTATTTTTGTTTATCGGCAGAACAACGGGTTTCAGGGGGAAAACCACCTATCAAAGAAAAACGTTTCAAGGAGTGATTCCACCCACAAGCAGACCACCGATTGGAATGAAACAAAAACCAAAATTTTTCTAATGTAAAGCGACGAAAAACAACTATAGTATCGAAAAAAAATTTATTAAGAGGTGACACGCCTTTCGTTGGAAGGGGGTTTTCTCTTTAAATGCGTTTTCACACCGACAAAAAAAGTGTCATAGTTTTCATGTAATAGTTTTCAATGCTTTATCACATATACGAGTTACAGCAAAATCGAAGGCGGACACTTGAGGCCTTAGGCCACAGTAACGGGTATGAAATCATGTGCGAATTTAACAATTTTTTTTTCGTATGAAAAAGTGATTCACTCATAAACTCAATTACATATTTATATAGTATGAATATCAAGCGCTTAGAAAATATATTCTTTTTTCCATGTACAAAATGGCCGACTACTCGAAACTTCACGAAACAGCTTTTTGCCAATTGCCGTGACAAATAACTTCAACGATTTTCACTCGATTTACTTCAAATTTAAAAGTTATGTTCCTAATTGCATTTCGCAGAGAAGTACGTACGGAATTTCTGATTAATCGAAAACTTTTCATTTTATGAGCAGTTTATAAGCAGTTATAACGAAATGTTTCACTGAAAATTCATTTCTCAAGTTCAAATACCTACAACTTTTGAATAAAACAATATTTTTTAAATTTCGTACGTATTGCTGTAGGTATTCTCATGTAGATTAACGCGAATTTCTGTTTTATTTCTAGGTAAAAAATTGTGCATGCTAAATTTCAGGAAAAATTGTGCATGCTAAATTTCAGGAAAAATTGTGCATGCTAAATTTCTTTCCTTGTGCGGGAGTAATGGCTCGGAAAAAGGTGAATTTCGGCAGTTTTTCATGGATACCCAGTTAACAAAATGAAAATTTCGTTTAACAGTACTTATTCAACATGTCTTTAAGTATCTTTAAAAAAAAATTCACAAGGTTTTGGAACAAAAAAGGTAATGGCGGCGCTAAAGGTGGATGAAGCGCCGCGATTACGTTTATCTGAAAGTGTCCTGTGGCCGGCAACATTACATCGCCAATTCTTCATCGATTGACGTGAAATTTTTTTTGAACCTTTCAACGACATTTTTAATTGAAAATTACGCGGAGAATTTGTGATACGTTAAAAACTTTTTCGGAAAAAAATTATTTTCGGCGATTCTTTTCAACCGAAAGCAAGCTTTTTTGTCAAACATGCATCGCTTTATCAAAAATCAATATTTTGCGATTTCCCTGCGTACATCAAAGGCAAATCTTGTCTAGAACTCGAATCCTTTGAATTCCCGTTTCAGGCAAAAAATTGAAAAATTCTCGCCGCCCTATTCAAACTTTGTTACAAAATGTTCTGAAAAAATTCGCAAAGGGACTCGAAGATATGCAGAATAAATAGCACCAAACAGAATTTTCATTATATCCAGTGGGTGTCCATAAAAATTGTCGAAATTTCTCCTTTTCCGGGCCCTAGACTGGTAGTCTCTCTTAATTAAAGATACTGCAGACACGTGATGAAAAACAAGTCTCCTCGGAATTAAAGCCGCGACATAAATAGAGGGGCACAAGGGGCATCCCCCGTAACTCGACCCACCACTCAGAGAAAATAGGACGGAAACACCGTTGGGAGAAAAATAAAAGGCAACACACACGAGCTTCACATTCTCCAGTCTCTATCTGTATACCTCGGCGTTTATTTCGCAGGCGAATCCACAAAAATTCATGAGCCGATACACCCGTAGAGCGCCGGGGCGAGAGAAGAAGAGACCGTGAAAATACTTGGCAAAAGTTTACGGCGGGCCATCCCCGGTGCTTCTCGCTTATTTTTGTTCCCACCGTTCCACGTGTACACTATACATTCGCCCGTGGTATCGTTGCGGAAAGTGGAAAACGGAAAGGCCATCGACGCTCGGGAACAAACGAAAGGAATGAGAGAATCGGAAAACGATCGGCTATAAAGAAAAATACAGCACGGATCTTGTCGAGTTCTCGCGAGAGTTTGTCAATTGTTCTGAAAATCGTGGCAACGAATTTCATCGTTTCTTTTCAAGTTCTTTTTTTCACCATTTTTGCGATATAAAGATATTTGTCCTGTAGATCTCATTATTGTTCACAATTGATAAAATATAGATAAAAATATACGTTGATCTCTATGATCAACTTTCCTTCGTAAATGAAATTGATTACTTTTAAGTGTTATTAATTATATACTTCAAGGATAATTACTATAAGTTTTCATTGCTACACGTTTTTATCATTATTAATTAGAAAATTATCTGTATTAAGAATACAGATATCTTTTTCATTTGAATTTATTTATATTCCTGAAATTCGTCAAAATGGAATGTCTGCTCGTTATAAACTCTGCGACAACTCGAATAAGCACGTCAAACATACTTCTTTTCAATATTTTCGGAATATAAAAATGTATGTCCAGTGGCTCTCATCATTGTTCACAATTAATCGAATGTCGATAAAATGATACGTTGAATCTCTATGATCAACTTTCCTTCCAAAAACTAATTGCGTTTGATTATTATTAATTCTATATATGAACGATCATTACTATAAGTTTTAATTGCTAGACGTTTATAAAAATATTATTAATTAGACGTTTATAATAATAGAATTAGACGTTTATAAAGACGTTTATAATAATATTATTAATTAGAAATTGAAAATACAGATCATTTTTTCATTTATATTCATTTCTGTTCGTAAAACTGGTCAGAAATGGAATGTCTGCTCATTATAAACTCTGCAGCAACTCGAATTAGCACGTTAAACGTCCAATTTCGTAGCTAAACTCGAATGAATCAACGACAACTAAACGTCTGAGCACATGCGAGGCATAACCACTTGGAGCTGTTCAGCAGCCTCCCGTGTCGACACGTCATATATATATATATATATATATATATATATATATATACACACACTCATACACACACATTACGTTTCTGGAATTATGTACAGTCATCAGCAGCGTTGTAGGTTCGTTGGTTTCTGCCATATGTAGACATGAGCCTAAAACAGCATGGAGGTGTTGCTAGATGTCTGTATACATACACACAGATATGCACATATACATATATATATATATATAGAGTGAGAGAGAGAGAGAGAGAGAGAGAGAGAGAGAGAGAGAGAGAGAGAGAGAGAGACACGTGGCTGCATCTTATTGAAAGGGCAGGGAGGAAAGGGGATGGTCCGACCCTCGTACGACATTGAGTAAATTCAACGACGTACCTGGCGTCTCCTTCCGTTTGAGTTCGTCGATCCATATTAACACTGCTTATCCAATTAGTCGGTAATTGACACGCCCCATATATGAACACTCGTATATATAGTTATATATATATGTAAGGGTAGGATATTTTGAAGCGACGAGAACTACGTAACGTTGAATGTCACACCTGGCTGTTTTGAGGACGTTCCTTGAATATTTTCCAACCGATTCGTAGGCAGATGGGGCTTGGAAATGACATTGACGAAAGTATGGTTACTTTTATCGACGGGGGATTTCGACAACTTTAGGGCTTGATTTGTGTTGAGTATGGAGACAATTGGCTACTATGGGGATCGTCCCCAAAATCAAACGCCTTTAAAATAACCTTGCTGTATTTATGTATGCAGCATATTGAATGGTAAATAGCTGAGCTGAAGCGTTCTCGGTGGCATTGGAGTGCCACGATGCGACGGGAAACTCGAGCCAACTGGATCTCGAGCTCCCTCGTTATATCTCGTTTGATCGAAATCTCATTGAGGCATTATCAGACATCTCAATGCTATTATTGTTCCTCGATCAGATGGCGAACACAAATCGGCTTTGCCAGGTCATGCGGAATACACGAGGCGGTCGAAATTTCCGTCTTCCAATTTGCCAAGTTCATTTTTAGAACTTCATTTTCCGAGTAGAAATAGAATTGGGTGCGAATATTGACGAGGGAAAAAGGTAAAGAATTTATCTAAGGAAAGGGATAAGAAATTTATCTAGTGGGAAATTTCTTACCTCTTTTTTATAGGAAGATCACTTTGGTGGCCACCTTCGGTTTAGTTAAAACTCGTTCGTGTGGTAAAGCATTAAAACATCTCAAGGGCTGATTTTGCGAATTTACCCGAAAGCAGTCTACCGTTTTCAACGAAACAGAAACGAAAATTTTTCTTATGCAAAATATTCAGCAATCCACTATAGATACATTGATAAAAATAAAAGTTGAGGAACGAAGCGCCCCCCTTCGCCCTTATTTTTTATTCACTTAACCCACATTTTACAGAAGTGCATTAAATTGGATGAAATGGGCAATACTTTGAAAGGAGGATAAAATCAAAGTTGGCATTTTTGCCAGATAAAAAGCTTAAGTGGGTAAACCACGTTGCGTACATTTTGGACGATTTTTAATGGAAATCGAGGGTTTTGGAGGAAATAAATAGCGAATTCGTGGTCAGGGGGTAGAGATCCATTCGTATGGACGTAAAATTAGAATTCCGTTTTTTTGGCATTTGGGTCTAAAACTGGTGGGTGGTTGAATTGCCCATAATTTTTTCCTTGTTCTGATTGGAAACTTCACTCTGCGCTCATCCTTTTCGTAATCGTATCCTTTTCAAAATGCCGTATGATTAATCAAGATCCGATTGTTGTTCGATTTTTGGCGGAATTTCGAAGTCACATTTTCCTTTGCCTTTATTTCGGCTCTTTCCGGGAAAACTAATTAAGATATCGAGATGAATCAAGCGGCATTTTTTAAGTCTATAAAAATCTTTCATACCCCTCCTCCTTCCCCCGTTACGTTGATGACACTAAAATATTACCGATGCTACGGTTGTTTGAAATATCGCGATTTTGTCAATAAAAAAAATAGCCAACAGGTCGAAAATATTATTTGTGACTTTTGAACCGTTTCAACAATCTATCTATGGAAAATTTTCCAACGATTATGAATATCAGGGTGCTCTGTTTTGAAAGTTTAAAATTACGCCAGTTAAAGGGGGTAAACGGGTTTCCATGAACGTTCGGGTGTACTTGCGGGTGAAACTGCAAATTAAGACTTTGACATGTTTTATTCTAAGGGGTGCTTTCACCCCTTCCTCGACCCACTTAATTTGGCCACGATTTGGGCACACTGGCTCAACTTGACCGGGATAGTACATCATTCACCTGCCCGTAACAACGCTACGGTCGGCCTTTCTTGAAAAAAAAAATCCGGTATACACTTTAAACATTTATTGATATGTCCCCATAATTAAAATTCGGAAAGTATTAAATTGAATTGTAGAAAATTATTGAAAATTTCCAATTTTGGGAAAATGACCGTCTTATTTCAAATTCGTCCGGGTCAAAATGACCCAGTGTGTCAAGGAAGGGTTGAAACCGTTTTTGTAACGCCTTACCATATACAAGAGTAGTAGGGCTGGAGCGGTTCTAACTCAGGGATCTCAGGGGGGAGCGGGGCGGGGGAGTCGAGCGCGGGGAAGCCGGGGTATGCATGGGGGGGGGGGGGATCCTGCATGCGGCAGCCGAGTGCGGGGTTCCGGCGGAGAGGGGGGAGGGGGGGTGTTCGAGAGTGGGGAGGCTAGTTTTTCCGGGGTATGCATGTCAGCGGCGAGGGGGGGGGGGGGGGGGGATCCTGCATGCGGCAGCCGAGTGCTGGGTTGTGGTGGAGGGGGAGGGGGGTGTTAGAGAGTGGGGAGGCTAGTTTTTGGTGACGATGTCTTCCAGGCGATAGCTGGACCCGCGGGCGAGAGGGGGAAGCCGCTGTCGACTCTGTGGGGGAGGGGGCATCATAGAGTCGCGTTTCCTTGAAAACCCATAAAATCTGATAATTTATTATCAACATTATAGATGTAAGCGGAGCATTTTTGTCTAGACTATTCACAGGAGTTTATATATATATAAAACTTAGTCAAATGTGTGCATGTGTGTGTGTGTGTGTGTGTGTGGGGGGGGGGGGGGGGTGGGGGGGGGGGACTCCCATCTATGGCTAGGAAAATTTTCGGGAGTGAGATAACGATAGTTCCCATATGAAGGGTGGCCCTTCAAAGCCAATAAAATGCTTTATTTATTGCATGCAGCTGCAGCGTTATTCCAAAACAAGTTTCAACCCGTCGAGGTTTCATTCCACAACATTACGTCAAGATGTTCAGATGTGCGAGTATGTACGCAGTGCATCCGGCCAAGCACCCCCTGGACTTGACCAAAAACGAGCTCGAACAAGTTCCAAAGGTCTTGCTCCTAAAGTATTGGGGTAACTTTATTGGTTTACTGTGGGATCGTTTGCCGGAGCATCATCGGAACGATAGTGAAGTGATATCGTATCTTCCATGCATGGAGCATTATAATATGCCACAGATGAAGGATCACATTGACGGTCCCCCACCCCAACGTCGGGACTGTGGAAAGTGTTGCGAGGGGGGAAATGCTCTACGTGCGGGGTTCTTCGAACGTGTTTGAACCTGTTAAACGCGCCTATGATGGGATAAGTGGGGAGAAGTTTTTAAAATCTGAGTGGAGGGGCTACGAGGGAGCTTATGATTTCATGGACCAAGCTCAGACTGCACTATTCCACCGCACCATCAACTTCTCCGAAAAGAACTTTGAAAAAGAGTGAAAATGGATCTCTCAAATATCAACAAAGTCAGCCTGATGGCGGAATTCCTCCCAACGAAGAAGCTGTCAGAACTCCACGTCCATACGGATCATCAAATCACGGACATGAGAGCTGTACAGACCAAGTTTGGAAAACGCTACATCGTGGACGTTGCAAATGAGTTTGCCATCTTCTTGCCAGCGCGGCTGGTAAAGGCCTTCGATCAAGATGTGAAAATGTTCGAGAGTATGCTGCAACTGGCGCGCAATGGTCAACTCTACATGAAGTACATTGGTGGAAAATACAACAGCGTCGAGTTCCATCGAGTCTGAGTATGGTGGAAAAGAATACTCGTGAAGGCCCGGCGGAAACAGCGAGTTCAACAGCAGCCAGCATCATCACCATCGTAGAGTGCAAGGACTGTTTGAATCACAGTCATCATCATCATCATCGTAGAGTTTTCGACGCTCGAGTCTGAGTATGGTGGAAAAAAACGCTCGTGAAGGCCCGGTGGAAACAACGAGTTCAGCGGCAGCTGGCATCGTCACCATCGTAGAGTGCAAAGACTGTTTGCATCACAGTCATCATGATAGAGTTTTCAACGCTTAGTGCTATGTAAAAATGTACAAAAAAAAAATTTTTTCATCGAATATAATGTAAAAAAAAAAAAAAGAAAAAAAAATGTCAAACTGTATTCGCCATAGATATAGGAAATAAATGGAGAGAACGATATTTGTTCAAAATGTTTTTATTCATTAAAAAAAAAAAAACCCTCGCTCACACAACGCTTCGTTGAGACAATAATGATGAAAACTGCTGCCCCAAATGCCCTTTTGGGGAAGTGCATATTTTCGAATCCCTATAGGTTTTTTCTAGTATGGTGGGGATGCCTATCTGCTGGTCGATTTTTTAACATATTGCGAGAGATGGGAAGCGCTTTCGCACGTGAACAGGCGAAATACGAAAAAAAAAAAAAAAAAAAAAAAAAAACGTCTCTTAAGAAGTTACGTAGAGGGCTAAGAAAAAGTGGATGAATTTATCCAGATGTTCTTTTTTTCAACTATCTGGATGGAGGCTCATGTGCGAGACACTGTTATACACTGCAACGTTTCAACCACCTCGTCCGAAAGTCTCAAATTTTACAACTCTTTTTTTTCTTACGTCGAGCGCCAGGGACCGTCATACCCTATCGCTTCGCATGTACAACTCGGGCCTCATCATTCCATAGGTCCACACTTGAAAACCCATAAAATTTTACGACAGCATGCGGCGAAGACAGTGATCCGGGGAAAAAATGCATTTCCATTTTGCAGGGCTTTAGTTTTTCATCTCTGAATGATAATATATACAGAGAGTGCAACGTCAAACCTTGATGCCGACATTTGAGATCATGCAGGTCTTGACAAGTTAGCCCCATGGGTAAGGATTTTTTCTTCGTTAACACTACCCTCCAAGCTATTAGAATTTTTTTTTTATTGCTCCGCTATTCAGAGCATATATGATAACGGGATGTTTATGTTGAAAAACTATAAACGTTCGGAGATCTATGGATAAAGACCTGTTTAGGCTTCGACCGTGCACCACTCAGGAACATTGAAAGTGCGGGGAAAAATGGATTTCACGAGTATCAACAGAGTCAGCCGGATGGCGGAATACCTTCCTACGAAGAAGCTATCAGAACTCCGCATTCACTCGGATCATCGAATCTCCGACATGAGGGCCGTGCAAACCAAGTTTGGGAAACGCTACATCGCGGACATCGCAGATGAGTTCGCCGTCTTCTTACCAGCACGACTTGTGAAGGCCTTCGACGACGATTTGGAAACGTTCGAGCGTATGCGGCAAGCGCCACGTGATCATCATCTCTGGATGACATACAAAGGTGGAAAATACAACAGCGTCGACTTCTTCCGACTCTGAGCACACCATGGTGGACAAAGACGAAATTCTATGGAACACCATTGCCGAACAGCTGTCCACATCATCGAAAGTATGCTGTCACTTGTGCGCAAATGGTCAACTCTACAAGCAGTTGTAGAAAATACAACAGCGTGAAGTTCCATCATCTCTGAGCATGGTGGAAAAGAGCAAATTCGTGGGGGCAGCATTGTTGAGTGGAACAACCGTCGGCATCACAGTCGTCTCGCCTTCGTTTTCAACGTTTCATGTGTTGACTATGTAAAAATGTATGTAAAAAACTGTTTTATCGAAGTATAAGAGGAGGAGAAGTTCAAACTATTTTCGTCGTAGAATAAAGTATACAAATAACATATATTTTCATCGAAATGTTTTTATTCATTTTTCAAAAAAAAAAAAAAAAAAAAAAACCGTCGCTCACACAACGCTTTGTATACACTCAACCAGCTTTTCAGTGATTGTACATTTGCATGGGCGCAATTGTATTTCGTATTGGAGGAATGATGCGAGCATTTGGATTTGGTGATTTTCGGCAACTTCTGCAGCGATGGACAGTCCAAAGTCTCCAAGTCGATGAGCTTTGTTGCGGGATCCGTGAATCTTGATAGCCATGTACATTTTTCGAAACCCTTCACATAGATGGTAGGAGCTCCTTGCAAGATTCGTCGAAAGTTCAGCCGAAGACTTTGCTACGTGGGAGCAACGGATTGACGGGGTCATCGAAGTACTGAAAACGCAAAGCCGAATTAAGCGCCCACGATTATCAACTGAACGTCAGCAGTCATTGATAGCCCAAATATCGCATGTGGAAGGATTGAAGAATTCCACGCACAGACATTTTACACACATGGGTACAGGAGACAGCGATGATGGGTTAATATGGCGAGAGATTGAGTTGAACGCGTAATGGTCCATCCTTCAACCCCTGCTCGATGAAATAAATAACGTGACAGTGGCTGAGCTTTACGACAAATCCGTAATCTTCCGATAAATGTAACTAAGTATAATCCAATCCGCATTGAATGTTATATCTTATTGCCGTGGGAGATAATGATTATAAGGGCTGCAATTGATGTGCAATCAAAAGATAATATACGTTACGCATGGGCAGCTGTCAGCTTTAGACCCAGCTAAACGAAACAGTGAGCAGGCATCTTACGCACATTGTTTAACGGTATTGAATCTACTGAACATTGGATTCCCAGAGACAGCAGATAAAAAAATCGAGCTTCAAGCAATCGATTCATCGGTGTGTATACCACAAAAAAAAAATACCTTGTTCCAATACGCATCACTCAATGTGAGAAGGAAAAGCATATTAATTTGCTATGCATACAATGTACTAAGGACAATAATGTATGATATTTCGCATCGATCGAGAACCTGTCGAGTCTCCTGAGCACATAACTGAACAGTAACAGCCATAAGGATATATGTATGCGATCGGTGTGTGAAGTCAACATAATTACTATATTGTTATATGTGCTAGACGAATTAAACAACAATCCACTATTTCGCAGGTATTTGCATTAGTTTAGATCAGAGGGCAAATTGCAATCACATAAGATCGATTGTTGAGCAGAAAAGAAATGGACCATCCGACTACCATCGGACAACCCATAAGTGACTCCATTGTAAAGGCCTATATGAAGTGTTTATGTTTCTTAAAACTAATGACAGAGTAGATGAGGGTGTGGAACGACTGATGAGAAGAGCGTGGCAAAGGACATGTATCAATATCATGGAGTATTTATTATTGACTACTACATGTGTTGTTCATATGTCGAATCCCTACCATAGTATCAATCACAGCACAGCGCTGATTCCATATCATGATTTGTTGAAGAACTAGAAAAACTAGCGCTGTGCATATAATACATTTTCTGCGACAATCAATGCTCGTCGTGAGTTAATTCCAATACGTTGGCGCAATGACAATTATTGTGTATTCAGTCATCATCCATCAGAAGAGGTGGAAGTTGCATTACTCAAGATACAATGGCATATGCTCCACATAATATTAAATGATATAAATAAATTGTCATTACTTCGAATATTGGAAAGTAGGCAATACTTGAGTTTGTGTTTTCGATTTTGGGGTCTATACGAGTATCCACTGCTACAAAGCACAACGAAATATTTATAGATCGTACAAGCTGCCATCCCAGCTAGACAAACCAAAATATGTCATTTTTGCGTCATAGACTGGTGAAAAGAATTCTATGGCAAATGACATTACATTATTCGTCGACTGCAAACTCACCAGAGTTAAACTTTATCTCAATTCGGAATTCTATCCAGACGATGGCTCGAATTTGCACTTCGACAAAAAAAAATTCGGCCCTCTCACGGTTAATGATTGATTGCATCAGAACGAGCCTGTGAACAAATGCTACCGTAGATGCGTGAATAGAGTTCGAATGCAAGGAAGATTCACCATCGAATACAACTGCATATTGTTTCAATCGTACACGATCGCGTTGTTGCATATTGTCCAATGACCGACACTATCCATAAAATTCTATAGCTCCGCAAAATACTCCCTCGCCTAAGTGAATGAATAGTTTAAAAATGAGTTTCTTGAAGATCAACGTCAGTCATGATTGGATCTTGTCATCGACTAGATCACGCTAAAATATATTCATTATGACTGTGCCCACCTTTGTCGATCTTCAAGGATTCATTGTTGGAAGGAACTTTATCGTGAAGGAAGTAGCAATTCTGAGAGCGGGATGCGTACTCTCCCATTACATTTTCGCGAGTCCCATACCATGGAGACTTCTCACCAAATCTGAGAGATACGAAGCATCATGGTTGATTCGCAATCATCATGGTCTCAAGTGGGCCTATGGAAACGTTCCATATAGCATGGCCGAAGATTTAATAACGGCCGCAGTTGAAGGTTCAACGGAAGACGATATGTGTTCTATCGTATATGTTAAGGGTCATGAAAAACGAGAATGGCTAGCTGATATACTAAATATGAAAAAATGAACTAGTTATTGAGTCGTTGAATATGGACATGGACGATATGGATGCCTCAAGTAAATTAGATGGAAGTTCTACTCTACGATGTGAAAAGCATAAAAACAATTGTGCCTTACAAAATGTATTTAAAATCTACAATTAGTGGCTGAATCATAAAGATTCGTGCAAATAAAAGAAAATGTAACATTATGTACTTTTTTATTCTCCTCACCCCGTACTTAATGATGTCAGAATCATCGGATATCGAATTCTGCAACCGAATAAAATATTTCTTTCGAATGTGGAACCCATTTTTTTTTGTATGGGATACACAAAAATCGAACACTTCGAGGTGTTTGAAGATTTTCGAGAGTCCTTCGTAAGATGTTCAAGAGTCTTCCGAAGACATTCATAAGACATATAAAGACATTCCCGAGACGTTCGAAAACATTCATAATACGTTTGAAGCCATTCATGAGGGATACAAAGAGGTTCAAGGGACGTTCTAGGACGTTCATGAGACGTTTGAAGGTGTTCGGGAGGCGTTCAAGAGCCTTTAGAAAACGTTTATTAGACGTTTGAAGACATTCATGAGAGTTTCGAAGACGTTCAAGAGATTTTCGAAGACGTTCAAGAGATCTTCGACGGCATTCATAATACGTTTGTTTGGGTTTGTTTGGGTCAGTTTTGTTTGCGTTAGTTCGAGTTTGTTTGGGTGAAAATCCCAAACAAACTCGAACTAACGCAAACAAAACTGACTAACAAAACTGACAACAAAACAAAACAAAACTGAACAACTGACAACAAAACAAAACAAAACTGACTAACAAAACAAAACTGTTTGGGTCAGTTTTGTTTGCGTTAGTTCGAGTTTGTTTGGGTGAAAATCCCAAACAAACTCGAACTAACGCAAACAAAACTGACCCAAACAAACCCAAACAAACGTATTATGAATGCCGTCGAAGATCTCTTGAACGTCTTCGAAAATCTCTTGAACGTCTTCGAAACTCTCATGAATGTCTTCAAACGTCTAATAAACGTTTTCTAAAGGCTCTTGAACGCCTCCCGAACACCTTCAAACGTCTCATGAACGTCCTAGAACGTCCCTTGAACCTCTTTGTATCCCTCATGAATGGCTTCAAACGTATTATGAATGTTTTCGAACGTCTCGGGAATGTCTTTATATGTCTTATGAATGTCTTCGGAAGACTCTTGAACATCTTACGAAGGACTCTCGAAAATCTTCAAACACCTCGAAGTGTTCGATTTTTGTGTATCCCATACAAAAAAAAATGGGTTCCACATTCGAAAGAAATATTTTATTCGGTTGCAGAATTCGATATCCGATGATTCTGACATCATTAAGTACGGGGTGAGGAGAATAAAAAAGTACATAATGTTACATTTTCTTTTATTTCCACGAATCTTTATGATTCAGCCACTAATTGTAGATTTTAAATACATTTTGTAAGGCACAATTGTTTTTATGCTTTTCACATCGTAGAGTAGAACTTCCATCTAATTTACTTGAGGCATCCATATCGTCCATGTCCATATTCAACGACTCAATAACTAGTTCATTTTTTCATATTTAGTATATCAGCTAGCCATTCTCGTTTTTCATGACCCTTAACATATACGATAGAACACATATCGTCTTCCGTTGAACCTTCAACTGCGGCCGTTATTAAATCTTCGGCCATGCTATATGGAACGTTTCCATAGGCCCACTTGAGACCATGATGATTGCGAATCAACCATGATGCTTCGTATCTCTCAGATTTGGTGAGAAGTCTCCATGGTATGGGACTCGCGAAAATGTAATGGGAGAGTACGCATCCCGCTCTCAGAATTGCTACTTCCTTCACGATAAAGTTCCTTCCAACAATGAATCCTTGAAGATCGACAAAGGTGGGCACAGTCATAATGAATATATTTTAGCGTGATCTAGTCGATGACAAGATCCAATCATGACTGACGTTGATCTTCAAGAAACTCATTTTTAAACTATTCATTCACTTAGGCGAGGGAGTATTTTGCGGAGCTATAGAATTTTATGGATAGTGTCGGTCATTGGACAATATGCAACAACGCGATCGTGTACGATTGAAACAATATGCAGTTGTATTCGATGGTGAATCTTCCTTGCATTCGAACTCTATTCACGCATCTACGGTAGCATTTGTTCACAGGCTCGTTCTGATGCAATCAATCATTAACCGTGAGAGGGCCGAATTTTTTTTTGTCGAAGTGCAAATTCGAGCCATCGTCTGGATAGAATTCCGAATTGAGATAAAGTTTAACTCTGGTGAGTTTGCAGTCGACGAATAATGTAATGTCATTTGCCATAGAATTCTTTTCACCAGTCTATGACGCAAAAATGACATATTTTGGTTTGTCTAGCTGGGATGGCAGCTTGTACGATCTATAAATATTTCGTTGTGCTTTGTAGCAGTGGATACTCGTATAGACCCCAAAATCGAAAACACAAACTCAAGTATTGCCTACTTTCCAATATTCGAAGTAATGACAATTTATTTATATCATTTAATATTATGTGGAGCATATGCCATTGTATCTTGAGTAATGCAACTTCCACCTCTTCTGATGGATGATGACTGAATACACAATAATTGTCATTGCGCCAACGTATTGGAATTAACTCACGACGAGCATTGATTGTCGCAGAAAATGTATTATATGCACAGCGCTAGTTTTTCTAGTTCTTCAACAAATCATGATATGGAATCAGCGCTGTGCTGTGATTGATACTATGGTAGGGATTCGACATATGAACAACACATGTAGTAGTCAATAATAAATACTCCATGATATTGATACATGTCCTTTGCCACGCTCTTCTCATCAGTCGTTCCACACCCTCATCTACTCTGTCATTAGTTTTAAGAAACATAAACACTTCATATAGGCCTTTACAATGGAGTCACTTATGGGTTGTCCGATGGTAGTCGGATGGTCCATTTCTTTTCTGCTCAACAATCGATCTTATGTGATTGCAATTTGCCCTCTGATCTAAACTAATGCAAATACCTGCGAAATAGTGGATTGTTGTTTAATTCGTCTAGCACATATAACAATATAGTAATTATGTTGACTTCACACACCGATCGCATACATATATCCTTATGGCTGTTACTGTTCAGTTATGTGCTCAGGAGACTCGACAGGTTCTCGATCGATGCGAAATATCATACATTATTGTCCTTAGTACATTGTATGCATAGCAAATTAATATGCTTTTCCTTCTCACATTGAGTGATGCGTATTGGAACAAGGTATTTTTTTTTGTGGTATACACACCGATGAATCGATTGCTTGAAGCTCGATTTTTTTATCTGCTGTCTCTGGGAATCCAATGTTCAGTAGATTCAATACCGTTAAACAATGTGCGTAAGATGCCTGCTCACTGTTTCGTTTAGCTGGGTCTAAAGCTGACAGCTGCCCATGCGTAACGTATATTATCTTTTGATTGCACATCAATTGCAGCCCTTATAATCATTATCTCCCACGGCAATAAGATATAACATTCAATGCGGATTGGATTATACTTAGTTACATTTATCGGAAGATTACGGATTTGTCGTAAAGCTCAGCCACTGTCACGTTATTTATTTCATCGAGCAGGGGTTGAAGGATGGACCATTACGCGTTCAACTCAATCTCTCGCCATATTAACCCATCATCGCTGTCTCCTGTACCCATGTGTGTAAAATGTCTGTGCGTGGAATTCTTCAATCCTTCCACATGCGATATTTGGGCTATCAATGACTGCTGACGTTCAGTTGATAATCGTGGGCGCTTAATTCGGCTTTGCGTTTTCAGTACTTCGATGACCCCGTCAATCCGTTGCTCCCACGTAGCAAAGTCTTCGGCTGAACTTTCGACGAATCTTGCAAGGAGCTCCTACCATCTATGTGAAGGGTTTCGAAAAATGTACATGGCTATCAAGATTCACGGATCCCGCAACAAAGCTCATCGACTTGGAGACTTTGGACTGTCCATCGCTGCAGAAGTTGCCGAAAATCACCAAATCCAAATGCTCGCATCATTCCTCCAATACGAAATACAATTGCGCCCATGCAAATGTACAATCACTGAAAAGCTGGTTGAGTGTATACAAAGCGTTGTGTGAGCGACGGTTTTTTTTTTTTTTTTTTTTTTTTGAAAAATGAATAAAAACATTTCGATGAAAATATATGTTATTTGTATACTTTATTCTACGACGAAAATAGTTTGAACTTCTCCTCCTCTTATACTTCGATAAAACAGTTTTTTACATACATTTTTACATAGTCAACACATGAAACGTTGAAAACGAAGGCGAGACGACTGTGATGCCGACGGTTGTTCCACTCAACAATGCTGCCCCCACGAATTTGCTCTTTTCCACCATGCTCAGAGATGATGGAACTTCACGCTGTTGTATTTTCTACAACTGCTTGTAGAGTTGACCATTTGCGCACAAGTGACAGCATACTTTCGATGATGTGGACAGCTGTTCGGCAATGGTGTTCCATAGAATTTCGTCTTTGTCCACCATGGTGTGCTCAGAGTCGGAAGAAGTCGACGCTGTTGTATTTTCCACCTTTGTATGTCATCCAGAGATGATGATCACGTGGCGCTTGCCGCATACGCTCGAACGTTTCCAAATCGTCGTCGAAGGCCTTCACAAGTCGTGCTGGTAAGAAGACGGCGAACTCATCTGCGATGTCCGCGATGTAGCGTTTCCCAAACTTGGTTTGCACGGCCCTCATGTCGGAGATTCGATGATCCGAGTGAATGCGGAGTTCTGATAGCTTCTTCGTAGGAAGGTATTCCGCCATCCGGCTGACTCTGTTGATACTCGTGAAATCCATTTTTCCCCGCACTTTCAATGTTCCTGAGTGGTGCACGGTCGAAGCCTAAACAGGTCTTTATCCATAGATCTCCGAACGTTTATAGTTTTTCAACATAAACATCCCGTTATCATATATGCTCTGAATAGCGGAGCAATAAAAAAAAAATTCTAATAGCTTGGAGGGTAGTGTTAACGAAGAAAAAATCCTTACCCATGGGGCTAACTTGTCAAGACCTGCATGATCTCAAATGTCGGCATCAAGGTTTGACGTTGCACTCTCTGTATATATTATCATTCAGAGATGAAAAACTAAAGCCCTGCAAAATGGAAATGCATTTTTTCCCCGGATCACTGTCTTCGCCGCATGCTGTCGTAAAATTTTATGGGTTTTCAAGTGTGGACCTATGGAATGATGAGGCCCGAGTTGTACATGCGAAGCGATAGGGTATGACGGTCCCTGGCGCTCGACGTAAGAAAAAAAAGAGTTGTAAAATTTGAGACTTTCGGACGAGGTGGTTGAAACGTTGCAGTGTATAACAGTGTCTCGCACATGAGCCTCCATCCAGATAGTTGAAAAAAAGAACATCTGGATAAATTCATCCACTTTTTCTTAGCCCTCTACGTAACTTCTTAAGAGACGTTTTTTTTTTTTTTTTTTTTTTTTTTTCGTATTTCGCCTGTTCACGTGCGAAAGCGCTTCCCATCTCTCGCAATATGTTAAAAAATCGACCAGCAGATAGGCATCCCCACCATACTAGAAAAAACCTATAGGGATTCGAAAATATGCACTTCCCCAAAAGGGCATTTGGGGCAGCAGTTTTCATCATTATTGTCTCAACGAAGCGTTGTGTGAGCGAGGGTTTTTTTTTTTTTAATGAATAAAAACATTTTGAACAAATATCGTTCTCTCCATTTATTTCCTATATCTATGGCGAATACAGTTTGACATTTTTTTTTCTTTTTTTTTTTTTTACATTATATTCGATGAAAAAATTTTTTTTTTGTACATTTTTACATAGCACTAAGCGTTGAAAACTCTATCATGATGACTGTGATGCAAACAGTCTTTGCACTCTACGATGGTGACGATGCCAGCTGCCGCTGAACTCGTTGTTTCCACCGGGCCTTCACGAGCGTTTTTTTCCACCATACTCAGACTCGAGCGTCGAAAACTCTACGATGATGATGATGATGACTGTGATTCAAACAGTCCTTGCACTCTACGATGGTGATGATGCTGGCTGCTGTTGAACTCGCTGTTTCCGCCGGGCCTTCACGAGTATTCTTTTCCACCATACTCAGACTCGATGGAACTCGACGCTGTTGTATTTTCCACCAATGTACTTCATGTAGAGTTGACCATTGCGCGCCAGTTGCAGCATACTCTCGAACATTTTCACATCTTGATCGAAGGCCTTTACCAGCCGCGCTGGCAAGAAGATGGCAAACTCATTTGCAACGTCCACGATGTAGCGTTTTCCAAACTTGGTCTGTACAGCTCTCATGTCCGTGATTTGATGATCCGTATGGACGTGGAGTTCTGACAGCTTCTTCGTTGGGAGGAATTCCGCCATCAGTCTGACTTTGTTGATATTTGAGAGATCCATTTTCACTCTTTTTCAAAGTTCTTTTCGGAGAAGTTGATGGTGCGGTGGAATAGTGCAGTCTGAGCTTGGTCCATGAAATCATAAGCTCCCTCGTAGCCCCTCCACTCAGATTTTAAAAACTTCTCCCCACTTATCCCATCATAGGCGCGTTTAACAGGTTCAAACACGTTCGAAGAACCCCGCACGTAGAGCATTTCCCCCCTCGCAACACTTTCCACAGTCCCGACGTTGGGGTGGGGGACCGTCAATGTGATCCTTCATCTGTGGCATATTATAATGCTCCATGCATGGAAGATACGATATCACTTCACTATCGTTCCGATGATGCTCCGGCAAACGATCCCACAGTAAACCAATAAAGTTACCCCAATACTTTAGGAGCAAGACCTTTGGAACTTGTTCGAGCTCGTTTTTGGTCAAGTCCAGGGGGTGCTTGGCCGGATGCACTGCGTACATACTCGCACATCTGAACATCTTGACGTAATGTTGTGGAATGAAACCTCGACGGGTTGAAACTTGTTTTGGAATAACGCTGCAGCTGCATGCAATAAATAAAGCATTTTATTGGCTTTGAAGGGCCACCCTTCATATGGGAACTATCGTTATCTCACTCCCGAAAATTTTCCTAGCCATAGATGGGAGTCCCCCCCCCCACCCCCCCCCCCCCACACACACACACACACACACACATGCACACATTTGACTAAGTTTTATATATATATAAACTCCTGTGAATAGTCTAGACAAAAATGCTCCGCTTACATCTATAATGTTGATAATAAATTATCAGATTTTATGGGTTTTCAAGGAAACGCGACTCTATGATGCCCCCTCCCCCACAGAGTCGACAGCGGCTTCCCCCTCTCGCCCGCGGGTCCAGCTATCGCCTGGAAGACATCGTCACCAAAAACTAGCCTCCCCACTCTCTAACACCCCCCTCCCCCTCCACCACAACCCAGCACTCGGCTGCCGCATGCAGGATCCCCCCCCCCCCCTCCTCGCCGCTGACATGCATACCCCGGAAAAACTAGCCTCCCCACTCTCGAACACCCCCCCTCCCCCCTCTCCGCCGGAACCCCGCACTCGGCTGCCGCATGCAGGATCCCCCCCCCCCCCCATGCATACCCCGGCTTCCCCGCGCTCGACTCCCCCGCCCCGCTCCCCCCTGAGATCCCTGAGTTAGAACCGCTCCAGCCCTACTACTTACAAGAGTTTCAAGAAAATCGAAGGTGGACACTAAAGGGATGAACCTTGTCAGCGATGTTTCGTGATGGCCGCGTCAATCGTCTTTGCGTAATTCTTGGTGTCTGAAGATAGAAAAAAGAGAAAGAAGGCAGCAATTGGTGAATATAGCTGTGATAGGAAATTAGACGTTCTCGTCACTTTCGTATCGGGGAACTCCCGTTAATTACGATACGTCGACAGTGATACGCGAATCTCGTTGACGGTGTCAATCCAACCGCGTGATCGACACGCCAAGTCGATTACGAACAAAGCGGGAGAGGAGACACGAGCGCCCGTGTGTTTCCGTGACGGCACTATGGAGAGCCGCTTCGGTGGCCGGACGGAACGTAATTTACCTTTGATTACTGCGATAGTTGCTTAATCAAGTCCTCCCCCCCCCCCTTCGCACTTCTTAGTCACGCGGTACGAGCGCATATTATAATCTATCGACGGAATAATTTGAATGTCAATCAGTATTGGCAATTAAGTCCGGGTGAGTCCGAAATTTCATGCCAGAACGCGTCGAAGGGACTTCCGGTGTATCGTACGGAATTAAGAGAAATTAAGCATGACTTTGGTTTTTCATCTTCGTTGTTTTAGGTTTGCAGGAGGGCATAGGGAAACTGAAACGTGATGTTGAAGTGTGCAACGTTGAAATGCGAAAAAAATTCATTCTTCATAACGGGCTACTTCTACATAGGTGGGTAAAAAAATTGCATTTTCCAAAAATATTTTTGTTCGATAGTATCACCTTTTAGCTGTATGAAAAATTCATTGAAATATTCCTAAAATGGAATGCGCGATAGTTTCTGACAGGACTATGATATCTTGAGAATTACTTGATGGGTTATTTTCAAATTTACAGGGGATACGATGAGAAACATTTGAAGGGCGTTGATGAGGTCGCCTTTTAAAAATCGATCTTAATTTTTCAATACTTACGTAAACATTGCGACTTGTTTTCGTACATTTTGTCTGCTCGAGTTTCAGTTCGTCAACACGTTGTTAAAAAAATTATTTCGAAAATTGACGATTGTCAACGACTCGTATGTATTGATAACTTGATAAACTCGTTTGGTTTTTAATTTTCAGATGCACCATTTAAGCTGGAAAGTGTCCACCGCGAAACGTCGCGAAAAATATTATTATCTGCCGGCGGCCACGTTTTTGTTGTTTTTTCTGCATTGTTCGGTGATTTTTTAAAGGCTCTCGATAAATATACCTTTGTGTTAAAAAAATTATTTTTTTCAGCAACCGTTTCCCGGAAAAAAATTCGTCATTTGACCGCTTTTTTTCGGGCTTCTAGGTAAATGTAGCCACTTAATTGTTCAATTTTTTTGGCTGTGAAAGTCAATAAAACGTTTTTACGTATTCTTATTAGAAATTCACAAACGCAATTTGCAAAAGAAGGCTTTTAATGTGCATACAAAATCAAAAATAAGAAATAAACAAAAAATCCTTGCATTCGAACGATGCAAAGTTCAACATCATGAAAACGGTATATTAAGATATATTATCCTATTAATTAAGCGGTTACCCAACCGAGTATCGACTCGGGCCAACACCGCAGGTCATAGGCCCGTCCGCTACTCCCAGTTACTTTTGAAAATGTTATTTTCCCATAAAGATACTCGGCACCTGTTATACACGGGTTTGTATATTGTAAATTAAGGGGTCTGGAAA
The DNA here is from genome assembly GCA_951751655.1 of Ophion costatus. Lineage (NCBI taxonomy): Eukaryota > Metazoa > Arthropoda > Insecta > Hymenoptera > Ichneumonidae > Ophion > Ophion costatus. The sequence continues at coordinate 31,214,652 of OX632364.1, read as the reverse complement.
GGCACGAATGTCCAAGA